>CAEFZP010002167.1:0-30000 GCA_903064625.1 Mallotus villosus
TCTCTCTCTCTCTTCTATCTCTTATCTCTCTCTCTATCTCTCTCGGCCCCTTCCCTCCCCCAGGAGACACTGAACCTGTGTAACTAGGGAGGAGAAGCGTTATATAAAACGATCACCAAACCGAACACCGAATCCTCCTCCAGGACTGGGGAGTCCGACCACATTCATCAGGACGTTCTGCCGGTGTGTACCAAGCATCAACCCGTTTTTAGCTCCTCTGACTCATTATTTGGGAAAGCGTTAAAACGCCGTCCCTGATTGGGTCTGACACCAGTCAGAAAGTCGTCGGCCGAGCTCTCTCCAGGCATGAGGCCTCTAAGTGGCTGTGATTGCAGTGGAAAAGCTTGAGGGCTGCACTCCCAACCAAACAGTGATTAGCACCCTGTTAGAGTCATGGGCTGCGTTCGTTTCTCCTCAGCAGCAAGAGGAGAGGGCTGGCTGGAGCTGGAGCTGGGCCTGGGTCACAGACAGACTCTGGAGGTATCTGGGAGGTCTCTGGGGGCAGGACAAGACCAGGCATCTCACTCTCCATGGACGACACGGTCAAAATGTTGAGATTGATTAAACCATCGCCGTGTAGGATGTGACAGGAGCTCCGTGTTCGGTGGGTGACACTTTTGGTTTGTGCGCAGCGACATCTGCCGGACAAGAACATGAAAGTGCAGGCGATGCGTATCTGACAGGGGCCCGCAAAGACGCGATGTGACTCGGACTGTTCAAGGTTATAGGCGGCTGTGTGTTATAGGCCGAAGCTATGTATCTCTCGTGTGGTGATTGTGAAAACGAATGTGCTTGATGTCCTTTCGATGTACAGGCCACGGTCTCTTTGTCCCACACAGCGAGCCGTGGTCGTGTGCAGAGGAGCAGAGGGGAGACGGGGCAGAGGGAGAGAGGGGAGAGGGGGAGAGGGGAGAGGGGGGAGAGGGAGACGGGTGCGGGGAGGGCGTTGAGAGGAGATGTCATCGGGATGCAGAGCAGATGGGACGCTGAAACAGATGCACCGATGATGTGATTAAGGACATGTGCTCCATCACGTAGGTTTTCACACACACACGCACTCACGTGCACATTATGGCACCGGCACACACAGTCACACACACGCACGGATCTTATCACTGACCCCTACAAAACACACACACACACACACACACACACGACACACACAGGACACATACACATACACACGCACGGATCCTTATCACTGACCCTCACAAAAACACACACACAGACACACAGACACATACACACACAAACACACACAACACACACACACACACACACAGACACACACACTCACACGGATCCTTATCACTGACCCTCAGCCAAACAGCACAACAGAGCACACACACATGACACCACACACACACATGAACACACACACTGACCCACCAACACGCACGGATCCTTATCACTGACTTTTAATGGCCGCACACACACACACACACACTCATTTCCACATGACACGCGACTACATCTGGTCCATCTCACTGACACCACGAACAACAGACATTAGAGCACAGCCATCTAGAGGTACAGTAACTCGTCGTTTGCTTCACACACACATACATCAACGAACGCACACATGCACACACACACTACCGGTGTACACGTAGACACACACACACTACAGGTATCCGATAGACACACAACACATCTACAGTATACACGTAGACACACCACACCCTACAGGTATACACGTAGGACACACACATACACCTACCGGATATATACACGTAGACACACACATACACCTACAGGTATATCACGTAGCGACACACACACACACCTACAGCGTATACACGTGAGCACACACATATACACTACAGGTATTACACGTAGACACACCATCCACCTACAGGGATACACGTAGAGACACACACATAAAACCACACCTACAGTATACACGTAGTAGACACACACATACACCTACAGGTATACACGTAGACACAACACATACACCTACAGGTATACACGTAGACACCACCCCTTACACTACAGGTCTACACGTATTAGACACACACACACACCTACAGGTATACACGTAGACCCACACATCACCTACAGGTATACACGTAGACACACACTATACACCTACAGGTATACACGTAGACACACACATACACATACAGGATACACGTAGACACACACACACACCTACAGGTATACACGTAGACACACACAACACTACAGGTATACACGTAGACACACACTAACCTACAGGTATACACGTAGACACACACACACACCTACAGGTATACACGTAGACACACACCACACACCTACAGGTATACACGTAGACACACACATACACACCTACAGGTATACACGTAGACACCACACACACACTACAGGTATACACGTAGACACCACCACACACACCTCAGTATACACGTAGACACACACATACACCTACAGGTATACACTAGACACACCACACACCCTAAAGGTATACACGTAGACACACACATACAACCTACAGGTATACACGTAGACACCACACATCACCTACAGGTATACACGTAGACACACACATACACCTACAGGTAATACACGTAGACACACAACACACACCTACAGGTATACACGTAGACCACCACATACACCTACAAGTATACACGTAGGACACACACACACACACCTACAGGTATACACGTAGACACACACACACCTACAGGTATACACGTAGACACACACACACCCCTACAGGTATACACATAGACACACACACCACACACCTACAGGTATACACATAGACCCACCACCACACCTACAGGTATACACGTAAACACACACACACACCTACAGGTATACACGTAGACCACACACACACCCCTACAGGTATACACGTAGACACACACACACACACCTACAGGGTTATACACGTAGACAACACACACACCTACAGGTATAACACGTAGACACCACACATACACCTACAGGTATACACGTAGACACAACATACACCTACAGTATACACGTAGACACACACATACACCTACAGTATACACGTAGACACACACACACACCGATGAAGACTCATACACAATCCTGATCAGGCTCTTCCAGAGTTTGACCAGGTCCTTCATTTGTTCCAAGAAGCCAAACAACACTTTATCCTTCATGAAGACTATAAAGTACAGCACAGTATTCGAAAATACTATAACGTGATATTTTCAAACATTGCCAGAGGAAATAGTCAAGCAAGGCCTTATATTGAATGGTGTAGATCATGAGGCCAAAGCTTTCCATTGTGTTTATCTTGGTAAACAGTAAAGCATTTTACGGTATGTGTGTGCCTGTATGTATGTGGGTGTGTGTGTGTGTGTGTGTTGTGGTGTGTGTGTGTGTGTGTGGTGTGTGGGTGTTTGTGTGTGTGTGTGTGTGTGTGTGTGTGTGTGTGTGTGTGTGTGTGTGTGTGTGTGTGTGTAAGTGTGTGTGGTGTGTGTGTGTGTGTGTAGTGTAAGTGTGTTCTGTGTGTGTGTGTGGTGTGTGTGTCATTTCTCATCCTTTGACTAAGACAGAGAGATCAACCATTCATCTACATTGGGAGTGTGTTCATACTTCATTCTGTCTTTATTCCTTCCTGGTTTCAGCATGATCGTCTCATCATCATCTTCCTCAGACCCAGGAAGTACTTGACGTATTATTTTGTCAATTGGGAGGACCATACTGGGCTTTCTACATATGTCACAAATATGAACAACTTCAGAATAGCCATATAATTCCAGTTTGTCAATAAAAGTAACAGATGCATAACTGTGAGAAATAATATAAATAATGTATTACTTTTATTTGACCTAAAATAGGATCATACAACCACTCTCTCATATTATGTAAAATATGAACATTTAAAACATTTAAAATCTCAGGAGGATATAACAACTAAATGCGGGGAAAGACGGAGTGAAGAAGAAAAAAATGCCGGTTAAAGAAAACGGTTCTATCCTCTCCTCCACCTCCTCTTTCCTTTCCTCAATGATTCACACAAATTCATTCCATCTCTGCCATCGATTAGTGTGTGTGTTTGTCATGGATTGTGGGACAGGAAACCCACTACCGTCTCTCCCACAGTTTATAAATACACAGAAATCCACAGGCCCGCGTTCTATTGATTACAGTAAGATGACCGGATACCTACGATCAATACCACCACTATGCACAGACAACACCAGAAACAGAGAACAGGCTGTTCGGGACAGTTAACCAGTCAACCTTGTAATGATCATGTTCATTGAGTGCACGTGGTGGTGTTTGTCTCAATGGGGACTGGTTATAAATACCCTGGTCATCAATGGCACGCGTGATGTGAACTTGTGTGAATGGTCACAGTACAAAGTGTTCATGATGACGGAAGAGACCATCAACTGAGAACTTTAATCACGTCCCCCTCCGGTTTCATTCCTCAGGGTGTGTTGCTACGTATGTAAAGATAGCACAAGCATAAGTTTGTTGCCCTGACATCTAACAACACATCATTCTCAATGTGCAATGTTCTCACTTCGACAGCCCATAATAACTAACCACGGGCAACACTTTGAACGCAGGCTAACAATGCTGACATTCATCACAGTCTCATAGTCAGAATGCATTATAAGGGCAGCAGGGTCGGAGCAGAGAGGAAGGCAGGAAGGAGGAGAGAGGGGAAGAGAAGAGGAGAGAGAGAGAGAGGTAGTAGAGAATAGGCAGGAGAGAGAGGAAGAGAGAGCCAGAGAGCTGACACAATGAAACCAGAGAAGCAGAGCGTGTACAGAACAGACATGAACAGAGACAGCGTGTGCGTGTACAGCGGAGGGTGTGCTGGATGACTTTGGAGATCCCTGTGAGGTTTGGTGCGTGACCAATCACAGTCATAAGCCTCATTCGTCGTCTGACATACACTCTCATATATAATTGCAGCGCATTCAAGTTCAGTATTCAATATACGGTTATCCTAATTCTTATTCATCGCTCTGTGTTTATTACCATCCAGAGGTTTTCACATCCCATATCCATACATGACACTATGAATATTCATGTTTCCACGTTTCTCATTCATATCTTACACACACACACACTCCCAGTGTGTTACCGTAAGCAGTATGTATTTGTTATTGAATGTATTCTATCCGTACATAAAGTCAGAGCAGGTTCAAGTGTGAGAAAGCTCCGGCAGCTTCCAGGAGGAAGGAACAGCACTTGAATCTCAAGTGTGTCAGCCTGGCCTACTTCCATCTGTCCTCTGAGCTCTCTCTCTCCTGCTGCACGTTCACTTAAGAGAAAGCTGACAGGAGGCGTGACGAATGACCTTGGATCGCCCCCCCCTCTCCCACCCCCTCCCCCTCCCACTAGACTATGGATGGGTTTGAGTCATGAGTATAAAAACCACACCAACAACTGATTGTGTTTTTCTAGTTTTATTAGAAGGAATAACACTGATAAATGGATTTACAACTGAATATATGAGAGTGATCCAGGCAGAAGGCTCTGGGAGTGTGTGCGTGTGTGTCCGTGTGTGTGTGTGTGTGTGTGTGTGTGTTGTGGGTGTCAGCTGGGCTTCCTGCAGGCTGACAGATCCCCTCGAGGTGCCTGAATAGCAGCACCAGACGGAGGAGGAGAGGAGGAGAGGAGGAGATGAAGAGAGACGGAGAGTCAGCAGAACCGAGTGAGACGCTCGCGAGAGAGGATGAGGACGGAGACGGAGCAGAGAAGGAGGGCAGGGAGGATGGGAGAGGAGGACGAGGAGCGAGAGGAGGAGAGGAGGTAGAGGAGGAGAGAGCGAAATTCATGCAACCGCGAGAGGGCACGAGAAGGAGTCAGGAGAGTAGATGGAGTGATGAGCGAGGAGACGGAGGAGAGGAGGACGAGGCAGGATGCAGATAGGAGAGAGGAGAGAGGAGGAGAGAGGAGAGGAGGAGCAGGAGGAGAGGAGAGAGGAGGAGATGAGAGGAGGCTGCAATGACAGAGCAGACCAGATAAGAGAGGAGATGGGGAGCAGAGGTGGAGGAGAGAGGGATGAGGTATGATGGGTGACGAGGAGAGATGAGGAGAAGGAGAGGAGAAGAGGCGAGAGAGAAGAGGAGAGAGGAGACGGACGCGGTTACCGGAGAGCGAGATGAGGAGATGGGGAGAGGAGAAGAGAGAGAAAGACGAGGAGAAGAAGGAGAAGCAGGAGAATGGAGGCAGTTGAGAGGAGGCGAGTAGGAGGAGAGGTAAGGAGAGAAGAGAGAGAAGGAGCTAGGAGGACCAGTAGTGCGAGGAGAGAAGGAGAGGAGGAGGTGACTGACAGAGCAGAACCCGAAAGCGGAGGAGAGGAGGAGAGGGGGAGGTGACTGACAGAGCCAAAGAACCAGAACGCGAGGAGGCGAGGCAGGATGAGGAGGAGTAGGCGAAGAGGATGGGAGAGGGAGCGCGGCGGAGAGGAGACGAGGAGGAGAGGAGGGAGATGAGGGAGAGGAGGATGAGGAGGAGAGGAGGAGAGGATGCTGGAGAGGGGAGGTGATCGACAGAGGCGCATCTTTTCTAGCCTTAGCTGTGATTCGCCAACGGGAATCAGAGTGTCGTTCTGATTGGCTGATGTTCCTCAGGTGTGTGGACGAGGTATCAGAGGGGATTGTGGTGTGGTCATCTCCTCCTGAACTACTGTACTGGGAGGCAACACTTGACATTACTGGTGACATGAATTAACATGTAACTACATAGAAAAGTCTATTGTGACAACATTGTAGGGACATGGAACTGCTATATTAACAAGGTCAACATGGTTTAGCATCAGTTATCACACAAGTGAAACAAAGCAATGGGATGTCTGTGCTTTCACGGGTAATTGGATGCTAACATTGATCTTGTTTTGATGACATAACCTTCAACTGTACCGTATAACACCCACTTACCCCTTCCATCCCTCCCCCATGCTGTGCCTTCCTACCATTTCGTATTTGCCTTATGCTAACACATCATATAATTTCAGTACATAGCAGTTGCCATGGAACTACAATTTTGTTCCAATGCGTATTGTTATGTAGTTATATGGTCACATGGTAGTTAATGTTACCTTAATGTGTAAAGTGTTGCCAATTAGGAGTTTATTTTCCACGGAAATCTTTCATTCTGACCAGAACAACAGCCCAAACACTCCTCAGCTCCTTTAGCAGAAGGCCCATGATGAGTCATTACAGATGAACACCCTATAAACTGAACAGGGTGACACACATGTGAGCATAGCCAATGAGAGAGGCTGTGAGATCAACAATCTGGTACATGTACTGCAGTACAATTTCGCATCGATAGACCCCAGACTGTCAGATCTCACTGGTACATATAGAGCAGAGGGCAGGGGTATATCTCAGTGGTAGAGCAGAGGGAGGGTGTAGTTCAGTGGAAGAGCAGAGGGAGGGGTATAGTTCAGCGGAAGAGCATTTGAATGCCGATCAAGAGGTCGCAGGGGTTTGATAACCCCGCCTAGTCCCGCGCATCGCTTTGAAAGAGCGTCGGATAAAAGAACACGTTACGATCTCAGATCCCATCTGGGCTGTCTGGGGGAAACACCTAATGGACTGCAGCAAGAAGAAACCAGCTCTGTGCGAAATATCTTCCGCCACACGCACATTTGGTCATGTGGTTTCGGAGGTTGGGGTGTACAGCTGAGACACAGTACTGTCCACTGAGAGAGGGATGCTGGTTCATGATAGGTCGAACTGCAGACACGGATCGTCAACCTTTTTATTTAAACCAGACATCAGTGCTTAAATTAACAGCAAAGCAACGCGCAGTACTCTGACAGAAACACACGGACTATAATCTCTGAATATCTCTTCAATAACTGTGTTTGTCTGAGGGGGTCTCTCTGCACTCGTGCTCAAAGGAAAGAGGTTGTCCCTTGTGTGACTTTCCTTGGCTTCTACCCTCCCTCCACACCCTCCCCCTCCACCCCTCTCCCCCACCACTCTCCTACACCCTCTCCCTCACACCTCTCCCTCCACCCTCCCCCTCTCCTCATTCTCTCTCTCTCTCTCCACATTAAACATCTAAACCACACAACTCATGAATCCTTAAAATTCCAGCTCGAAAATAGATGCGTTGATTATGATTGCAGAGGCTGCAGAGTCCCGGTGGGGTTCCAGTGTTCATCCACCTTCTCAGGCTCATCCCGAGTCAGAGTCCCACAGACGTGGTGCCCCTCCAGAGAGCTGCTGCTCCCAGACAAAGGCTCCTCTGAGGGTCCCTGTGCCAGTCGGAGACGGGCTCGACGAGCCCCCAGCGGGCGGACGCCTCGTTGCCTTCACGGCCCGGCAGATGGGACACAGCCTCATTCCCAGACGGCGGTGACTGGTGAGTCAGTGTGGGAGCAGGCGTCGCTCTCTCTCTCTCTCTCTCTCTGGGAAGGTCTGTTGGTGGGTGAATATGTACAATCCTGGTGAAAAGGACAACAGAGGAAGGTCGATGGCGTGAGGGCAAGGTCATGTGATCGCTTCTCTCCGTCGCCTATTCAGAGGCTCGCACGCCCAAATAATTCAGCACACAATTTTGTCCTACTTGTACTTTGTACTTCGTACAGACACATGGGAACTGTGTAGGTGAGGTCATGTGCAGTACCTGTGTTGACATGTGCATTACCTGTGTTGACATGTGCAGTACCTGTGTTGACATGTGCAGTACCTGTGTTGACATGTGCAGTACCTGTGTTGACATGTGCAGCACCTGTGTTGACATGTGCAGTACCTGTGTTGACTGTGCAGTACCTGTGTTGACTGTGATGATGTTCCTTCAGTCACGTCTAGTCTGAAGGACAGAGAGAGGGAAAACAGCAAAGCTCTGCTTCAGTGTTCAACACTACAATCAACATGAAGAGTAGTTGAGTAGATGAAGACTTGGAGCACGACTGGCTTGATACTGAACACAGACGTCCCTCTTTCTCACGTTCTCTCTGACTGTCTTTCCCTCATTCACACGGGTACACACAAATACCGGACGCAAACACACAAACAGAAGTGCAAGCAAACACATGCTCACAAGTGCGCACACAGACACACGTACGCACACATGCACACACACGTGCAAGCACACACACACACACACACACACACAAATGCACGCACACACACACCGGCACACACACGTACGTACACCAACAGATCCACAGATGGCCTCCCTTCCCCTGCTCTATCCTACATCTGCAGCATGGAACTGTTCTGGTCCTGACCGTGATCGTGTTACTGTAAGCCCTGGACCAGATCTACATCATCCTAACAGACAATAACAAGATGAGCAGGAGTTCAGTACCACACACACACACACACACAGACACACACACACACACACACACACACAGACACACACAGACACACACACACAGACACACACAGACACACACACACAGACACACACAGACACACACAGACACACACAGACACACACACACAGACACACACAGACACACACAGACACACACAGACACACACAGACACACACAGACGCACACACACAGACACACAGACACACACAAACACACACACACAGACACACACAAACACACACACACAGACACACAGACACACAGACACACACACACAGACACACAGACACACACACACACATTTACACATACTTATAGAACCAAGAACCAAGAGAATAACAGATTTTTTCAGAGGTTGACTGCAGAAGGACACTGACTGTACAAAACAGACTGACAGACTGTACAAACAACAAAAGTTTAAGTCATTCAAGTTGGAAGAATGACTCAAGGACGATACAAACTTGCAATATAACCTCTTCTGAATGCAGTCGTTGATGAATGGTTCCATTCCACATAGACTGAGTTGTGGTTGTTTGCTGTTTACGCGCATGTGTGATTATTTACCTTTGCGTGTGGACTTTGACTGGCTGGAGGCTACGGCATGAATGTCAGTTGGCAGGCCCACATACACCCCTCCATAGTTCCTGAGGAGATAGAGAGGTCAATGTCAGTTGGCAGGCCCACATACACCCCTCCATAGTTCCTGAGAGGAGATACAGAGGTCAATGTCCGGCCCAGATACAAGGACTGCGTCTCAAAAGTCTTTTTTTAACATTTGACGTGCATTTGATTGTCAGTGAACTAAACATGTCTGAAAGGTGAGACCACAGTAAATACTGATCATCCTGGAATCTGCCTCGTTCATTAAATCTCAGAAGAGCAGATGATTTCTCACAGCTCAAACACCTGTACGGTTCTGTTTTTTTAAGCTGTGAGAGAAGAGGAATAATAATGAAAAGCAATATTTACAGACAATACTACCTCCTCCAAAGAGTGTCTCAAGTTCCCGGGGGAAATAAAACAACAATGAATCTCTTACCTTCTTTTCTCCTCGTCTGGAGAGGGCTCTTCTGTCCTGGTGGGGAGAAACACCTCTCGTTATAAACACCTCTCGTTAGAAACACCTCTCGTTAGAAACACCTCTCGTTAGAAACACCTCTCGTTAGAAAACACCTCTCGTTAGAAACACCTCTCGTTAGAAAACACCTCTCGTTAGAAACACCTCTCGTTATAAACACCTCTCGTTAGAAACACCTCTCGTTAGAAACACCTCTCGTTAGAAACACCTCTCGTTAGAAAACACCTCTCGTTAGAAAACACCTCTCGTTAGAAACACCTCTCGTTAGAAACACCTCTCGTTAGAAAACACCTCTCGTTAGAAACACCTCTCGTTAGAAACACTTCTCGTTAGAAACACCTCTCGTTAGAAACACCTCTCGTTAGAAACACCTCTCGTTAGAAACACCTCTCGTTAGAAACACTTCTCGTTAGAAAACACCTCTCGTTAGAAACACCTCTCGTTAGAAACACCTCTCGTTAGAAACACCTCTCGTTAGAAACACCTCTCGTTAGAAACACCTCTCGTTAGAAACACTTCTCGTTAGAAAACACCTCTCGTTAGAAACACCTCTCGTTAGAAACACCTCTCGTTAGAAACACCTCTCGTTAGAAACACCTCTCGTTAGAAACACCTCTCGTTAGAAACACCTCTCGTTAGAAACACCTCTCGTTAGAAACACCTCTCGTTAGAAACACCTCTCGTTAGAAACACTTCTCGTTAGAAACACCTCTCGTTAGAAACACCTCTCGTTAGAAACACCTCTCGTTAGAAACACCTCTCGTTAGAAACACCTCTCGTTAGAAACACCTCTCGTTAGAAAACACCTCTCGTTAGAAACACCTCTCGTTAGAAACACCTCTCGTTAGAAACACCTCTCGTTAGAAACACCTCTCGTTAGAAACACCTCTCGTTAGAAACACCTCTCGTTAGAAACACCTCTCGTTAGAAACACCTCTCGTTAGAAACACCTCTCGTTAGAGAAAACAACGATACATGATATCTGGTACTGTACCTCAGACATACTGAGACAGGGACTTGAATTAGAACGAGGAGCCAGACATGGCATGCTCAAGACCATGAAGCATATCTGACGAGAACTCTAGAGTCGTGACGGATCCCGCTGCTAAACGGTGACCCTGAACAGACCCTGTCTGGATGTTGAGGATGATCGACCATGAACTGCGGTTTCTAAACACTCTGGCCAGCAATCACGCCAACTGTGTTGTCACGGTTACTTTTACTCTCAGTGAACATGCTGGATGCATGGAGAGAGAGAGGTAATGTTGAATGTCAACAACAGAACCAGTCAGATGAAGTTAAGCTGTACATGAGACAGGAAGTCCGTCTGCATGTATGTGAGTGTGTGTGTGAGGCTGGAGGGGGGAGGTTTGTGCATGTGTGTGTGGTGTGTGTGTGTGTGTGTGTGTGTGTGAGGTTGGAGGGGGGAGGTTTGTGCATTTGTGTGTGTGTGTGTGTGTGTGTACACTGAATGTGACTGGGAAAGTGTTTAAGGTCTATATGTTTATGAGTGTGTGTGTACTGTATGTGAGTGGGAAGATGTCAAGGGTGTGTCTGTATGTGTGAGTGCGTGTGTATGAAAGTATGTGTACTGTGTGTGAGTGGGAAGATGTCCTGGGGTGTGTCTGTATGTGTGTGATTGAGTGTGTGTGTGTGTGTGTGTGTGAGTGTGTATGTACTGTGTGTGAGTGGGAAGATGACCTGGGTGTGTCTGTATGTGTGTGATTGAGTGTGTGTGTGTGAGAGTGTGTATGTACTGTGTGTGAGTGGGAAGATGTCATGGGTGTGTCTGTATGTGTGCGTAAGTGTGTGTGAATGTGTGTGGGGGTGCAAGAGCTTCTCAGATGTTTATCAGAGACAGCACAGCACAGCACAAAGCTCATTCCAACATACACACACACACTCACTGACTTAAACACTCGCACACTCATACACACACATAGATATACAGAGGCACATGGCACATTCACATGCTTGAATGGTTGTCATGCAAACAAAGTCAAACACACGGCGACACATGTTTACAAAAACAGATCAGTTCAGGTCATTGTGTTTTTTCTGAGATTGTTGCCACTTCTGCCTTTGACAGAAATATATATACGAAAACATGGCAGGACAGACTGAGTGTGTGTCGTGAATGACTCGTCTGTCTATTCTCGACTGCATCAATGTTTAAATACTGATGACTTGAAGGCCTCAAGAAAGGACCATATTTTCTTTTTCAAAAAACATTTGAATGCCAAATCTTCCCACCTAGAAAAGCAGCAACACAATGTGCATACTTACACATCTTTGGAGATGTCTGCTGGACCTGTGAGCACAGGGAGGCAAGGCACAAACACAGTCAATGCATGGATGAAGAGCAAGGCACAAACACAGTCAATGCTTGGATGAAGGGGGGTTTCTCCCTTGCTGTCTGAGTTACCTCACCATCAGCATCGCTCATCCATTCCCTTGAGTTTGTAATCAGAGGGGACGGTTTAAATATGATTTCCAGATCTTACAGAATGTTAAAAAATGTGTGGTAATAACATCAAACCATCTGCAACACAACAACCGATAAAAGCCAAGGAATTGAGATGAAAGTGAAAGTGTCTGGAACCAAAACCCAAAACACTCAAATTCAGATTCAAAAACGAACACAGAATGGTCCAGGTTGAAGGATTTAAATCACTCTTAACTCATCTCCTCTCTTCTCAAGTGGGTAATAGAATCATGAGGCTTTATTAATTTGCTTTCATGCATGTTTCCACAGTAAATGTTACTTTAATTATACAGAGGCAAAACGAGGAAAAGAATATGCTGGACAGACACTAACACACACACTTTCGTTGTGCACCCAGACACACAAAACACACACACACAGAAATACACATATGCACACACAACCACATACAAACACACACACACACACACACACACGCACAAAACACACGTTTTGCACATAGATGCGTACACACACTTATAGGCACGCACACTCTTGGCTGAGTTGGCAATGATTGAGGAACACTCTCGCGAGGAGTCAAACCAGACAAGAACAAGCAGTCCAAAACAGATCACTACCCTAGCAGGGACTGCCCTAATGGCAGTCCAAAACAGATCACTACCCTACCAGGGCTGCCCTAATGGCAGCAAGGAGATCACTACCCTAGCAGGGCTGCCCTAATGGCAGCAAGGAGATCACTACCCTAGCAGGGCTGCCCTAATGGCAGCAAGGAGATCACTACCCTAGCAGGGCTGCCCTAATAGCAGCAAGAAGATCACTACCCTAGCAGGGCTGCCCTACTGGCAGCAAGGAGATCACTACCCTAGCAGAGCTGCCCTAATGGCAGCAAGGAGATCACTACCCTAGCAGGACTGCCCTAATGGCAGCAAGGAGATCACTACCCTAGCAGGGCTGCCCTAATGGCAGCAAGGAGATCACTACCCTAGCAGGACTGCCCTAATGGCAGCAAGGAGATCACTACCCTAGCAGGACTGCCCTAATGGCAGCAAGGAGATCACTACCCTAGCAGGGCTGCCCTAATGGCAGCAAGGAGATCACTACCCTAGCAGAGCTGCCCTAATGGCAGCAAGGAGATCACTACCCTAGCAGGACTGCCCTAATGGCAGCAAGGAGATCACTACCCTAGCAGGACTGCCCTAATGGCAGCAAGGAGATCACTACCCTAGCAGGACTGCCCTAATGGCAGCAAGGAGATCACTACCCTAGCAGGGCTGCCCTAATGGCAGCAAGGAGATCACTACCCTAGCAGGACTGCCCTAATGGCAGCAAGGAGATCACTACCCTAGCAGGGCTGCCCTAATGGCAGCAAGGAGATCACTACCCTAGCAGGACTGCCCTAATGGCAGCAAGGAGATCACTACCCTAGCAGGACTGCCCTAATGGCAGCAAGGAGATCACTACCCTAGCAGGACTGCCCTAATGGCAGCAAGGAGATCACTACCCTAGCAGGGCTGCCCTAATGGCAGCAAGGAGATCACTACCCTAGCAGGACTGCCCTAATGGCAGCAAGGAGATCACTACCCTAGCAGGGCTGCCCTAATGGCAGCAAGGAGATCACTACCCTAGCAGGGCTGCCCTAATAGCAGCAAGGAGATCACTACCCTAGCAGGGCTGCCCTAATGGCAGCAAGGAGATCACTACCCTAGCAGGGCTGCCCTAATAGCAGCAAGGAGATCACTACCCTAGCAGGGCTGCCCTAATGGCAGCAAGGAGATCACTACCCTAGCAGGACTGCCCTAATGGCAGCAAGGAGATCACTACCCTAGCAGGGCTGCCCTAATGGCAGCAAGGAGATAGAAGTTGGACAATGGACTGGTCTGGGTGTCTACAAAGGATAATGTTGCAACCATCAGCTGTTAAGTGGACAATAAACAGCGGTCTGAATGCACAACTGTCTCCATGGCGCCACAGGCAACTGGATTTGTGATACTACCCTCGATTCCTCAGACAAATACAGAAAGAATTAAGTCTGACCTCCTCCACCACCTCCAACTAGACAGACCTGACACGACCATCTCATTCAAGACTCTGGATCCGTCCATTTTTTTTAAGAGACAAGCAACCTTGATATTTTTGTTTTATCTGAAGGTTTCAAAAACATAATCTTAATGATTGAACATAATCATTATATTTTTGTATTCTTGTGGGGGATGTGGTGGGTGGGTGTCAGATAAATGTGTGTGCTTGGGGATGCACAGTGATCTATTCACAGTCCTTACAGAAGCATATTCATACGGGTGTCGATTGGCCTGCAAAAGATAGTACAGTAGAGAGAGGGATGGAGGGACGGAGGGATGAGTGAAGGAGGGATGAGGGACGGAGGGATGAGTGAAGGAGGGATGAGGGACGGAGGGATGAGTGAGAGGGATGGAGGGACGGAGGGATGAGTGAAGGAGGGATGAGTGAGAGGGATGGAGGGACGGAGGGAAGAGTGAGAGGGATGGAGGGAAGGAGGGATGAGTGAGAGGGATGGAGGGAAGGAGGGATGAGTGAAGGAGGGATGAGGGAAGGAGGGATGAGTGAAGGAGGGATGGAGGGACGGAGGGATGAGTGAGAGGGATGGAGGGACGGAGGGATGAGTGAAGAAGGGATGGAGGGACGGAGGGATGAGTGAGAGGGATGGAGGGACGGAGGGATGAGTGAAGGAGGGATGGAGGGATGGAGGGACGGAGGGATGAGAGGGATGGAGGGAAGGAGGGATGAGTGAGAGGGATGAGTGAAGGAGGGATGAGTGAGAGGGATGGAGGGAAGGAGGGATGAGGGACGGAGGGATGAGTGAGAGGGATGGAGGGACGGAGGGATGAGTGAGAGGGATGGAGGGAAGGAGGGATGAGTGAGAGGGATGGAGGGATGAGGGAAGGAGGGATGAGTGAAGGAGGGATGAGTGAGAGGGATGGAGGGAAAGAGGGATGAGGGAAGGAGGGATGAGTGAGAGGGATGGAGGGAAGGAGGGATGAGTGAAGGAGGGATGAGTGAAGCCCTTTGTGTGTTTAGAGGGTTTCCTGCCCTCCAGACAGAGATATCTGCCAAAAACTCAAAAGGAAAAGCAAACAGAGAACTAGAAACAGAAACACATGAAGACTTTCTTAGAAATCATTTCTTTCTTCCTCTTTGTTTGTGAACAGCACTGGAGAACAGATATGCTCATCAGCATGTCCACCACATTACCATTCAACACGTCACCTAAAGTTTCTGTCTACAGATAGTCAGAACACTGTCAGACATATCTAAAAAGATGGTCACACGCAAACAGAAGTGGTTGACCCAAATCTGTGTGACTAAAGCGTGGCGATGTCCTTCAGCTGGATGCCACTAGATGCACACAGTAGAGAGACAGATGACTCCCAACTCTGGCCTATTATTCAAAATGACAGGCTTTCCAGTGTCCTTGTCCCTGTGCAGGGGGGTGACCTAGAACAGACAGAAACAAAATGAACGAAAGCTCTCTCCGTCACACTGTCACCTTTCCTCCTGCTGGGCCCACACAGCCACTGACCTCACTAAGGACTGTTGCTGACTGTGAACTGGAGTCATATCAAAGAGACGACCTCACGGATCTGCTAGTCCCATTAGCTGCCTACAGGTTTGTTTAACGGGAAGCCTGTCTGGTGGGAACTGATTAGACACACACGCAAACAGACACATGCAGATGCACGCACACCCATGTGTGCACAGACACACAAGATCACACACAAACGAGATCCCACATCGAGACGCACACACCCTCGTATGACAGCGATAATTCCGCAGGCGTTCCTTTTCATTTACCTCCTATATAATCAGAGCACAAATACACATTTGTATTCAATCCATTCCAGGCACGCACATCAAGAATGTCATTGATCTAGCGAAGAAAGCTACAGTAGACTACGGCGGGGGAAGAAATAGGAGTGAGAGGCATCGGCTGGAAACACATTTAAATATGTGTGTGAGAGCTCGCTGTGTTTGTCCAGATAGAGCCAGATTCTGACTGATAAAGGCAGCTTCTGACTTATCGAGGCAGCTTCTGACTGAATGAACGAAGGCAATAGAAGGAGAATCGAAGACACAGACGCCCGGTATCAATCACCTGAAGAAGAAGCAAGAGACAGCTGCTGTCTAGATGTCTTTTCTTTCACCTATCATCCCCACGGAGACTAAAGCTTAGCCGAACCTAAAACACACACACACACATTCACACACATTATATAGACTCTTCTTTGTAAACCTAACAACCATTAAGTCATTAAATTCCTCCAGATACTCTGCAGTCTCCCGGCTACCAGAGCTCAAAGTCTACAGTGTGGGTCTGGAGACCCCAAAGGCACCTGTCTGACATGCTAGACCACCATAAACACACACACACACACACACACACACCACACACACACACACAATGCAGCCCACACACACTCACCGTACAGCTCACAAGCCACAGAGCACACATACGTGAGGCCAACGTTGTTCGCTATGAAACACCTTCGATCGAAAGACAAACGTGCTCACGCTTCCACACGCACGCTTCCACACACAGGCAGGCATCGCCAAGCCAACAGATGTTCCGGAACACTCACCCCCTCCTGACGTGCTGGTGGCAGAGGAATTGCCACAACCCATCGATGCAGCCACTGTCCAGACACACAGGAAACGCTCAGAGAAAACGGGCGGAAAAACAGTGACAAGCAAAAACCATGATTAAATAGAAAATAGAAAAAGAGGGTGAGAGAGAGAGAAACAGAGAGAGTGGGAGAGAGATATAGAGAGAGAGAGCAGGGAGTGTTTCTCTCTTTCTTAGTCACACTGGTTTCTCTGTTGGTGGTATACTCCAGATCCCTTTGCAACAGAGAACTGGTTGGTGTGGCAGCATGGAGAAAGACTGTTTTATACAGAGGAGAGAGAGAGAGGGAGAGAGAGAGAGAGAGACAGAGAGAGAGAGGGAGAGAGAGAGATGCTCTGCCCTCACATGATTTGCTCTTTTCCTCCACCCTGACACGGTTGCCCGGGAAACGGGGGAACGGGGAGGAGGGTGGGGTGGATTTCAGCCAATAGCGAGATTCCAATTTTTCATGTGAGAAAACATGAACAATTGTGTTCGAGGGACAGCAATATGTCAACTAACAGCCCCTTCATGTTCCTCCTCTCACAACAAGCATGTCCAGTTGTGAGAGGAGTCAGCTTTGTGTTGCTTCTACACGGCATCTTCCCTCCCCTCCCCCTGGCCTTGTAACTGCTGAAAGTCTGTATGGTCATATGACTCGAGTTGAGACCAGTAGCTGTAAACTTAAACTAGGTCATGAAATAGCATCATTCAATAATGAATAGGGTTCTCAAAGAGCTGAGAAATGTTTGCATTTTTTGGGGGGGAGAAGGAAATGCATGTCTCAGTCAATGTGTTTATGTAATTATTTTTTCAATCTAACCACAAGACTCTAATTCACTAAACATTTTAAGAAAATAAGTTCATCTAATTTGGTCACAGTGTACTTCAGGCGCTCGGTCATGTACTGTTCATTGACGTTGCTGTCTTTTGTATACATACTAGAGTATCACCTCAATATCCCCTCCTACCCAACTCCAATTATAAATTGTTAAACTTCTCCAGTTACAAAATAGTTACAACCAAAGACGCATTTTAGGCCCTGTGTGGTAGAAGGAATTGATGCTCCTTAATACACACACACACACACACACACACACACACACACACACACACACACACACACACACACACACACACACACACACACACACACACCACACACACACACACACACACACACACGCATACATGCATCTACATTCATGCAGACACTCAAACCTATAGTACATACACACACACACTGAGAAAAACAGAATATGATTAAGACTTTTCACTAAAAGTTATACAGCAGAGTGTTCTGGATCAGTCTGTCCAGTAAACAGCTTTGTCAGTGACCGTTTACTGTAATATCAAAACAATCCATAAAAGCTTTTTCTCCCTGTTAAGTTGCATCAATAGACATAGTTTCAGGGAAACATTTCCCACAGAAACAAGAACGGTAGTTAAATATATTCCCGGTGAGAAATTATTGCAATATACATTAGTGCTGGCTAATTTTGATGGATTTCAAAAAAAGCTTCAACAAAAGCCTACCTCCATTTATTTAATGACTGATTTCAAAATGTTTTCGTTTTTTCATTGGAAAACGAAAGTAACTTAATGGTGATGTTTTGTATCCTTAAAAACGTATGTGAATACGTTTATTAAATGTACCATCAAAATAGGCCGAGAACCCTCATGTTTAAATCCTTCTGATTCAACAAATCGTCATGTTTATCTTGACGTCAAACTCGTATCCAGCAGGGGGCGCTGTTGTCTCAGAAATGTGTCCTGCATAAAACTGGGGGAAAGATGGTGAACTGAATATATCTACCATTCTAAACAATAATTGCCTCCATTGCATTCAAGTAAATATGGCTAAAGATCCGTAGTTTGTTTGACTAAGCTACTGTTTGCTGATGATAAGGGACGGTTGGTCAGGAAGGGACCGCCTGCCTGCATCTTTTACGTGTCATCCACATCCGCACAAAGCTCTCTGGGAAGGAGAGTCCACTCCCTAAATAATTCAAGCCTATTCTCGTATTCTCGCTGTTACTAACAAGATGCCGGCCGTCCATAAATTGCTCTTAGAAGATTCTTTGCAGGACAGTCCCCAGGTAAGGCCATGATATGTTTTGATACAGCCTGTGCTGTAAAGAGATAAACTATAACGCAAAATATCGTTGTCGTTGTTCGTAGTAGCCTTTATACGCAGCACGACAGTGACAGCTCTAAATTGCTTCATTGTTGTGGGAATGTTGCGAGGGCTGTGTATCCTCAAGGAAGTACATAAAATATTATAGTAATTGTTATCTCGTCACATATCTACATCTCGTATTTGCATATTGCTCGCAAATGTGCTTTCCCTATGTTTGGATGGCGTGACTCTCGCTTCCTACCGAAGCTCGACTGTTGACAATAAAGTGGGCATTCTAACAAGAATCCCTTGTTTAGTGCCAGTCAAAGTGTGTGTGTGTGAAACCTTACAGGAGATTACATCAACCTTACTTAGACGCAGTCCCCCTATTCTTTGGTTTTAGATTGGGCCTATTTTGTGGTCTGTAGTGGGAGTGGTTTGAATGTTAGACTCCATTGGCCTTGACCAATAGTGGTCAATAAGACCACGTTTCATGTCTGATACGACATCGATCTGTAGTCACGAAGCTCAAACGAAGCTTTTACCATCAGAGAGCTACAAGAAGTCAAAGGCGTTTCACTAAATAAATGAATAAGCATGCCATTGCTCACGAATCGTGTACGTTTTGTCTGGAATAACATTGCATTTGCAGTTGAATATTCCAGTTGCATTTAACTGTAACGGACTACAGACACACACATTAAGTTAATTCCACTAAGTGGAATACGTTTTACAGTGTAATGTAGACCACATAATGGCTGGAGGTATAGGCCTACTTTGCACTGCGCTTGTTAATTATCATCACTTTCAAATGTCAGTTTTATTGAACTAGGACATGAAGTCTAAAGCGTTGATTAAATTGCACTTTAAATTAAGAGACAGATTTAGCTGAATTGGGATAGTACGTCATCATTTGATGTTAAATGTGTCATGCACGATTGCTAGGTGTGTGATTCTATTCAGTACCGACAGGTTTACACACCCGCCTATATACACATGCAAACCCTTCCTGTTTGTTTACCTGTTTGTTTACCTGTTTGCATACCAGGCCTTTAAGGAGTGAAGACTGTGTCTGTGCAAACACCTGCTGCTTAGAAGTCTGTCTGTCAGTGTGTGTTGAATATTAGGTCTGCCAACAGCAAGGTTGCCAACCAGTTGTGTTGTGTGTGCCTGCCTCACTGTGCTCGGCCTTTTGTGCCTTTTTGCACATCCTGGTCTGTCTGTAAACCAGTCCACTCACTTCCTGTTTGCTTCCTGTTTGGTCCACAGACGCGCTCCTTGCTCAGTGTGTTTGAGGAGGATGCTGGGACTCTCACAGACTATACCAACCAGCTGCTGCAGTCCATGCAGAGGGTGTACGGAGCCCAGGTAACACACATATATAATGCATACATGCACACGTCATGTACATCTTGAACTCTCGCACGCTCGCACGCACGCACGCACACACACACACACACACACACACACACACACACACCACACACACACACACACAGACACAGACACAGACACAGACACAGACACAGACACAGACACAGACACAGACACAGACACAGACACAGACACAGACACAGACACAGACACAGACACAGACACAGACACAGACACAGACACAGACACACACACACACACACAGACACACAGACACACAGACACACACACACACACACACACACACACACATTATACACACTATACACACTCCCACCCTCACACAAACACAATCCAATGTATGTGATGTGTTGGTTGATGTACAGTAAGCTAGCTTTCTGGGGGTCTCAGGGAATAAGCTGATGAGTCCACTGACACAACATCCTCCTTTTGCCCCCCTCCCTTCTGCCTCTGCCCCTTTGCCCCTCTCCCACCTCTGCCCCACTCTCTCTGCCCCCCCCCCTCTGCCCCCACCCCACCCAGAGTGAGATGGGACTGGCCACCGAACAGCTTTCCAAGCAGCTCCTGGAATATGAGAAGAAAGTAAGTATCACAGAGATTGTAGACTTTATAAATCACTCGCTTTGAATGTGACTGCATAGAGTTGTATATACTGGATTGGTGTTGGGACTGCTTCAATGTATTCTGAAGGATTTGATTTGCATATTGGACCATAGGTTTTCCAGATAACATTTGACTTATATTTCAATGTATTCGTTTAGCATTTTTATCCAAAGCAACCTACACATATCACACATATAGAAGGGGGTCAGATGGCTGAGCGGTCAGATGGCTGAGCGGTTAGGGAGTCGGGCTAGTAATCCGAAGGTTGCTGGTTCGATTCCAGGCTCTGCAAAATTACATTGTGTCCTTGGGCAAGGCACTTCAACCTACTTGCCTCGGGGGAGAATGTCCCTGTACTTACTGTAAGTCGCTCTGGATAAGAGCGTCTGCTAAATGTCTGAAAAATGTCTGTAGAAAGTACAGCAGAAAACCAAGGATCAGAAGTGATAGTTCTAACAGTATTGTGGTCGTCAGAGTGAGGGAGCGGTCTGCCTCCAGCCACATTGCCAAGGACACAAACATGATGAATTCTAGGAAGAAGTCTGTCTTTACACCTTCACAGCCCCAGTGCTAACTCATATGTCCTGTAGGTGTGTTGCATTCTGGGTTTTCTGTGCTTCTACCTAAAACTCCTTCTGTCTTCATCAGAACTTTGCTCTTGGGAAAGGTGACGAGGAGGTGATCAACACACTGCAGCACTTTGCCAAAACTGTGGGGGAGGTGAGAACTCTTAATATTCAGCGTTTATTAAATGTTGAGTAAGTATTTGTGTGTTTTCTGTCTGCATCCGTATGTGGATATGAGTTTCACATTGTATGTGATGACAGAGAAAGTGAAAAGGGGAGGAGTGAAACATTTGAAAAGAAAGAGTTCTCTGCCAGCCCTACAGTGTCAGGACTGTACAGGAGATACAGCTCAGAGATCGAGTATTTGACAGCGGATCAAGAGGTCACAGGTTCAAAATTCTCCTCCGTACGTCACATTGGATAAAAGCGTCTGCTAAAGTAACAACACTGCCTCCACCAGCATGACATGAAACAGCGCAGTCACCGATCTGAGGCTGTCACCCTGCCACAGACGAGGCTGGAGGTCTGTGGAAGAGACTGGGTGGAGGATCAGACTGGTGGAGTAGAGAGGAGAGAGGGAGAGGGGTAGAAAGAGAAGAGAGGGTAGAACAGGAAGAGAGGGTTAGAAGAGAGAGAGGGTGTAAAAGAGAGAGAGGGGTACGAAGATTGTCAGAGATCGCTCCTACGAGTGGGTAACACAGCGCGAGAGTACGAGCGCGACAGGGTCGCCCGATGCGTCAGCCCTAGCGTGTCTCCCGCGCAGCGGGCTCCCGCCGCGCTTTCTCGCCCGCGCCGCGGGTCGCCCCGCCCGCGTGCTCGCACTCCGCGCGGGGTCGCCAGCGCGCGGTCGCCCGCGCCGCGCGGCTCTCCCGCGCCGCTCGGGTCGCCGCGCCGCGCGGGGTCCCCGCGCGCTCGCGGTCGCCCTGCCGCGCGCGGTCGCCCTCGCCGCGCGGGTCCCCGCGCCGCTCGGGCTCGCCGCGCCCCGCGGGTCGCCCGCGCCGCGCGGGTCGCCCGCGCCGCGCCGTCGCCCGCCCGCGCGGGTCGCCGCGCCGCGCGGGTCGCCCGCGCCCGCGGGGTCGCCCGCGCCGCGCGGGGTCGCCCGCGCCGCGCGCGGTCGCCCCGCGCCGCGCGCGTGTCGCCCGCGCCGCGCGGGGTCGCCCGCGCCGCGCGGGCTCGCCCGCGCCGCGCGGGGTCGCCCGCGCCGCGCGGGTCGCCCGCGCCGCGCGGGTCGCCCCGCGCCGCGCTGGGTCGCCCGCGCCCGCGCTCGCCCGCGCCGCGCGTGTCGCCCGCTCCGCGCGGGCTCGCCCGCGCCGCGCGGTCGCCCGCTCCGCTCGGGTCGCCGCGCCGCGCGGGGTCGCCCGCGCCGCGCGTCGCTCCCCGCCGCGCGCGGTCGCCCGCGCCGCGCGGGTCGCCCGCGCCCGCCGGGTGTACGCCCGCGCCGCGGTCGCCCGCGCCGCTCGGGGTCGCGCCGCGCGCGGGTCGCCCCGCGCCGCTCGGGGTCGCCCGCGCCGCGCGGGCTCGCCCGCGCCCGCGGGTGCGCCCGCCGCGCGGGTCGCCCGCGCCGCGCGCGGTCGCCCGCCCGCGCGCGGTCGCCCGCGCCGCGCGGGGTCGCCCGCGCCGCGCGGGCTCGCCCGCCCGCGCGGGGTCGCCCGCCGCCGCGCGGGGTCGCCCGCGCCGCGCGCGGTCGCCGCGCGCGCTCGGTGGTCGCCCGCCCGCGCGGGCTCGCCCCGCCGCGCGGGGTCGCCCGCGCCGCGCGGGGTCGCCCGCGCCGCGCGCGGTCGCCCGCGCCGCGCGGCTCGCCCGCGCCGCGCCGGGTCGCCCGCGCCGCGCGGGTCGCCCGCGCCGCGCGGGGTCGCCCCGCGCCGCTCGGGTCGCCGCGCGCGCGCTGGTCGCCCGCCGCCGGGTCGCCCGCCCGCCGTGGTCGCCCCGCTCGCGTCGCGCCCGCGCCGCGCGGGGTCGCCCCCGCGCCGGGCTCGCCCGCGCCCCCGGGGTCCCCGCTCCGCGCCGGGTCGCCCGCGCCGCGCGCGGTCCCCGCGCCGCGCGGGGCTCGCCCGCCGCCCGGGGTCCCCGGCTCCGCGCGGGTCGCCCGCGCCGCGCGCGGTCGCCCGCGCCGCGCGGGGTCGCCCGCGCCGCTCGGGCTCGCCCGCGCCGCGCGGGGTCGCCCGCGCCGCGCGGGGTCGCCCGCGCCGCGCGCGGTCGCCCGCGCCGCGCGGGGTCGCCGCGCCGCGCGGGGCTCGCCCGCGCCGCGCGGGGTCGCCCGCGCCGCGCGGTCGCCCGCGCCGCGCGGGGTCGCCCGCGCCGCGCGGGCTCGCCCGCGCCGCGCGCGGTCGCCCGCGCCGCGCGGTCGCCCGCGCCGCGCGGGCTCGCCCCGCGCCGCGCGGTCGCCCGCGCCGCGCGGGGTCGCCCGCGCGCGCGGGGTCGCCCGCGCCGCGCGTCGCCCGCGCCGCGCGGCTGCCCGCGCCGCCGGGTCGCCCCGCCGCGGGGTCGCCCGCGCCGCGCCGGGTCGCCCGCGCCGCGCGCGGGTCGCCCGCGCCGCGCGGCTCGCCCGCGCCGCGGGTCGCCCGCGCCGCGCGTGGTCGCCCGCGCCGCGCGGGGTCCCCGCGCCGCGCCGCGCGGGTCGCCCGCGCCGCGCGGGTCGCCCGCGCCGCGCGGGTCGCCGCGGCGCGCTGGGTCGCCCGCGCCGCTCGCGGGGTCGCCCGCGCCGCGCCGGTCGCCCGCTCCGCGCGGGTCGCCCGCGCCGCGCGGGCTCGCCGCGCCGCGCGTGGTCGCCCGCGCCGCGGGGTCGCCCGCGCCGCGCGCGGTCGCCCGCGCCGCGCTCGGTCGCCCGCGCCCGCTCCCGCGCGCGCGGGGTCGCCCGCGCCGCGCGCGGGTCGCCCGCGCCGCGCGGTGTCGCCCTCGCCGCTCGGGGGTCGCCCGCGCCGCCGGGTCGCCCGCGCCGCGGGGTCGCCCGCGCCGCGCGGGTCGCCCGCGCCGCGCGCGGTCGCCCGCGCCGCGCGGGGTCCCCGCGCCGCTCGGGCTCGCCCGCGCCCCGCCGGGTCGCCCGCGCCGCGCGGGGTCGCCCGCGCCGCGCGCGGTCGCCCGCCGCCGCGGGTTCGCCCGCCCGCGCGTGGTGCCCGCGCCGCGCGGGTCGCCCTCGCCGCGCGGGTCGCCCGCGCCCGCGGGTCGCCCGCTCCGCGCGGGGTCGCCCGCGCCGCGCGGGTCGCCCGCGCCCGCGCGTCGCCCGCGCCGCGCCCGCGTGTCGCCCGCGTCCGCGCGCGGTCGCCCGCGCCCTCGGGTCGCCCGCGCCGCGCGCGGTCGCGCCGCGCCGCGCGGCGGTCGCCCGCGCCGCGCGGGGTCGCCCGCGCCGCGGGCTCGCCCGCGCCGCGCGCTCGCCCGCGCCGCGGGCTCGCCCGCCGCGGGTCGCCCGCGCCGCGCGGGGTCGCCCGCGCCGCGCGGGGTCGCCCGCGCCGCGCGGGGTCGCCCGCGCCGCGCGGGGTCGCCCGCGCCGCGCGGGGTCGCCCGCGCCGCGCGGGGTCGCCCGCGCCGCGCGGGTCGCCCGCGCCGCGCGGGCTCGCCCGCGCCGCGCGGGTCGCCCGCGCCGCGCGGGTCGCCCGCGCCGCGCGGGTCGCCCGCGCCGCGCGGGGTCGCCCGCGCCGCGCGGGTCGCCCGCGCCGCGCGGGTCGCCCGCGCCGCGCGGGGTCGCCCGCGCCGCCGGGGTCGCCCGCGCCGCGCGCGGCTCGCCCGCGCCGCGCGGGGTCGCCCGCGCCGCGCGGGGTCGCCCGCGCCGCGCTGGTCGCCCGCGCCGCGCGGGGTCGCCCGCGCCGCGCGGTCTCCCGCGCCGCGCGGGGTCGCCCGCCGCGCGCGGTCGCCCGCGCCGCGCGCGGTCGCCGCGCCGCGCGGGGTCGCCCGCGCCGCGCGGGGTCGCCCGCGCCGCGCGGGGTCGCCCGCGCCGCGCGGGGTCGCCGCGCCGCGCGGGTCGCCCGCGCCGCGCGGGGTCGCCCGCGCCGCGCGGGTAGCCGCGCCGCGCGGGGTAGCCCGCGCGGCCCCAGATGGCCTCGTCTTCCTCCTCGTGCTGGCAGGCGCATAGCCTGTCTGCTACACACCGGCTTTGGAGCAGACACGACACGGTGCTTGTGGGCTTGTGCCCATGTGTATGGACTAACAACTTGGAGCAGACATCAGTCAGATGGCAGGATATAGGCTAAGCCTGAGCAGGTGTCCCACACTGAACTGGAAGGGGTGGCAAGATGTGTTCATTAAGGGTTTAACACACTTTCTAAATGTGACTGTTGCTTTAACATTTTTACTAATTCAAATTGTCTGTCTGATCACCAAGGGACCTTTCTTCTTTTAAAGCTGTAGCCCCCTGAGAGTGCCTTGCCAATAAAGGGAACGCTATACACATTATGCAGTATTATTATTATTTGTGTTATTATTAAGGGTCAGCCAGTCAAAGATAATGGCTGACATAAACAGGAAATGAATGTGGTACTTGTGGTTATTGTAGTTTTCTTGATGATGTCCTAATGCAGAGCTATGACTGAGCATCTCATGTGTGCTCTCTTCTTCACAGCTAAATGCTTTGCACTCTGAGCTGGCCACACAGATGGCAGACAAGATGGTGTTTCCCATGATTCAGTTCAGAGAAAAGGACCTGACAGGTAAACATCTGTAAACATTCATCACAGACAACATATGGTGATGTAGCTTTGCTGTGTGGCTGTGGTGAGTGATCAGGTTTGGTGTCTGTTATGTACATTTTTTTGAATCTCTGACCTTTGAATTTGCCGTTTTCAGAGATAAGCACACTAAGGGAGATATTTGGCATCGCCACGGATGGTATGTAGAAAGCGACGAAACCATTTGATTTCACTTTGAGTTTATTCAATTCGCAACCAATGTTCAAATTGTCTTCTCGATGTGTCTCCATGGTCAGAGCATGAAGCATCTATGGTCAGGTACAGCAGACTGCCCAAGAAGAAGGAGAATGAGAAGGTAAGGAGGGAGGGCAGTGGAGTACTTTCTACACTGCATTGATCAACAGTTTACAACAGACTGAACCACACTCATGCCCTGTAAATGCTGGGAGAGTGCTCTTTAAGATGGCACTTAACTCAACAGCCCAGGAACAACCTGGTCACACATGTCTGACAAAGAGCTGTTTTCAGTAGAGCGGTGTGTGTGTGTGTGTGTGTGTGAGTGTTGTGTGTGTGTGTATGGTATGCGTGTGGATCACTAACCCTCTCTGGTCCTCCAGGTGAAGTCCGAGTTAGTGGGAGAGGTGGCCTACACTCGCAGGAAGCAGCACCAAGCGTCCATGCAGTATTACTGCGCCCTGAACGCGCTGCAGTACCGCAAGAGAGTGGCCATGCTGGAGCCCATGCTGGGGTACACACAGGCCCAGGTGCTTCTACACACTGCACTGCACTGCACACACTGCACACACTACACACACTGCACACACTGCACACACTGCACACACTGCACACACTGCACACACTACACTGCACACACTGCACACACTGCACACACTGCACACACTGCACACACTGCACACACTGCACACACTGCACTGCACACACTGCACACACTACACACACTGCACACACTGCACACACTGCACACACTGCACACACTGCACACACTGCACTGCACACACTGCACACACTGCACACACTACACACACTGCACACACTGCACACACTGCACACACTGCACACACTGCACACACTGCACACACTGCACACACTACACACACTGCACACACTGCACACACTGCACACACTGCACACACTGCACACACTGCACACACTGCACACACTGCACTGCACACACTGCACACACTGCACTGCACACACTGCACACACTCACACACCACTGCACACACTGCACACCTGCACACACACACTGCACACACTACACTGCACACACTGCACACACTGCACACGCTGCACTGCACACACTGCACTGCACACACTGCACACACTGCACTGCACACACTGCACTGCACACACTGCACTGCACACACTACACTACACACACTGCACTGCACATACTACACACACTGCGCACACTGCACACACTACACTGCACACACTGCACTGCACACACTACACTGCACACACTACACTGCACACACTACACTGCACATACTACACACTGCACACACTACACTGCACACACTACACTCTGCCAAACCCCCAGTATTTAGACCTAGCCCAGGGCACACACACACACCCACACACACACACACACACACACACACTGCCCCCCCCCACACACACACCCCCCCCCCACACACACACACACACACACACACTGTGCTTTCATAGTCAGTAGGTCATGGTACTGGATTCTTCCTGGAAAAGAAAGATGGCTGAATTTGGTCCTGTTCATTCTCTCTCAGATCAGCTTCTTCAAGAAAGGTATTGATCTGGTCTCAAAGAAGATGGACACTTTCCTAGCCTCAGTATCTACCATGACACAAAGGTATGGAGATTTGTCCCCAAAACATTGGTGGACATATGTTTTTTTTGGTACAATTGTACGTTACCATGACCCCTCAACTGTCCTTAACTTCCTTCTGTATGTACGTGTGTGTGTGTGTGTGTGTGTGTGTGTGTGCGTGCGTCTGTGTGTGTGTGTGTGTGTGTGTGTGCGTGCGTCTGTGTGTGTGTGTGTGTGTGTGTGTGTCTGTGTGTGTGTGTGTGTGTGTGTGTGTTAGCATCCAGGGCCAGCTGGACTTGGAGGCAGAGGCCATGCGTGCGTCCCAGCGAGAGTTCCTGTCTGTGGAGGACACGGTCTACATGCCCGACCGCGACCCTGAGCCGGTCAAACCGCACGCTCATCCAGAGGGCCGGCTACCTCAACATCAGGAAGTAAGCGGAACCTTAAAGGTCCCATGGCATGAACATGTCACTTTGTGAGGTTATTTAACATTAATATGAGTTCTTCTAGCCTGCGTGTGGTCCCCCAGCTAGATTTTTTGATAAGTATAAACCAAGCCCTGGGTATTCTTTCTCCGCCTTTTGAGAAATGAAAGATCTGGAACCTTTCCCCTTATGTTGTCATAAGGGGAAAGGTTACCTCCCCTTTCTCTGGTTTGCCCGCCCAAAGAATTTTGCCCGCCAATGAGAAATGAGACAACACACACACTTGCATGCACACACACAAAGACCCACGCTCAATTGTTAACAACATGCTCGTCTAGATGGCCGGCTACCTCAACATCAGGAAGTAAGTAGAACCTTAACAACGCACACACGCAGGGCTCGAAATAAACTTTTGGCTTTTTTGGTAGATGAAAAAACACGCAGGGCTCGAAATAAACTTTTTGGCTTTTTTGGTAGATGAAAAAATTAACAGCCATTAATATTTTTTTCCGGACAAAATTAAACCTTGCATTTCAGACGTACTCTGATATTGTTTGACATAAACAACCTTATTATGTCATTATTACACTGTTATTACAATGTTGCTACACTGTTATTACGCGTTATTACACGGTTATTACACGGTTATTACACGTTATTACACGGTTATTACACGGTTATTACACGGTTATTACACGGTTATTACACGGTTATTACACTGTGATTACACTGTTACACTGCTATTACAATGTTATTACACTGTTATTACAATGTTATTACACTGCTATTACAATGCTATTACAATGCTATTACAATGCTATTACACTGTTATTACACTGTTATACACATACGTACAGACAGACACATTCGTACCCTGCCGATCAAATCTACGCTTTTGCTTTTCTACTTTTCCTGACGAGAAGTTTCAGATTCGCTCTCATTCAATGTCAGCCACTGATATTCTTATTCAGTCTCTCATACTTTCTAAAACAGGTCATAGCTTATCTTTGAAACAAGATGAACTGAAGATGGGAA
>CAEFZP010002167.1:35000-50000 GCA_903064625.1 Mallotus villosus
TCCTAGATGAGCTACTGAATCAGAAGGGGATTTATTGGCCATGAAAGTTTGCAGACAAGGAATTTGCTTTGACAGGAAGGTGCATACAATAAACATATAGTAACCTTAAATTTAAATATGTGGACTATCTATACTAAATATCTATACCATATATCTATACTATCTATACTAAAGTGGAATTAGAATTCAAATAAAATATACAATAAAATATAAGTTGCCTAATTTACTATATAAAAATACAAATATGACAAAAAATACAAATGTACAAGATGCAGTAATGTAGTGCAGAAAGCAATGTGTTTAGAGCAGGAAGTTATTAAAGTAATTCAAGTCTCATAGTATCCACATACAGCCCATGTAACCCCTGTGTGTGTGTGTGTGTGTGTGTGTGTGTGTGTGTGTGTGTGTGTGTGTGTGTGTGTGTGTGTGTGTGTGTGTGTGGTGTGTGTGTGTGTGTGTGTGTGTGTGTGTGTGTGTGTGTGTGTGTGTGGTGTGTGTGTGTGTGTGTGTGTGTGTGTGTGTGTGTGTGTGTGTGTGTGTGTGTGTGTGTGTGTGTGTGTGTGTGTGTGTGTGTGTGTGTGTGTGGTGTTCCCAGTTCCAGCTACAGGACGTCAGCGTGTTCGCGGCCCCACCAGGAGAACGGACGTCTCATGGGCTTCGTGGTGGAGGGGCGTGACTGGAGCGAGGGGGAGGAGGAGGGACAGGCCTCCTTCAGCTCCTTCATCTTCGAGAGTAACACAGAGGGAGAGAAGGTACCTTGTGTCTTCATGTCCTGAACATGATGGGTCATCAAATAAAATAAAATCAAAATGTATTTGTATAGCCCTTTTTACACGCCAGCATGTCACAGAGGGCTTCACATACGCCCTCAACCAACCTAAACCCTCAAGGAAGACAAGGAAAAACTCCCAGAAAAACTCATCATGATGAAACATATTTGATAACCCAACAAAAATACGAACAATGTCAATGACTTTATATTTCTCTATTCGCAGATATGCTACACGATAAGTCTGGGGAAGGATATCATAGAGGCCAAGAAGGTAAATATGATATCTAAGAAAACATGCTTGACGCGCAAGACATACATTTACTATCATGTAGTAAATCAACAGCTTGTCATTCCTGTTCAAGTGCCTTTGTCCCCTTTGTAGCACGTACAGGTAGGCCTCCAGGTACACTGGAATGTGTTGGTGCTGCTCCTCTTGACAGGTCCCTAGCAGCCTATCAAAAGCTAGAATACATCATCTAACCCTATGAACCTGTCTCCTTCTGGCACTAGGACCCAGCCGCCCTGGCCCAGCTGATGAAGTCCATGCCCCTGACCAACGATGGCAAGTTCCTCCTCCTGGATGCAGAGACTGGAGACACGGCAGCCGAGGCAAACCAGGAGGACCTGGAGTCTGAGGCCTAGCCCCGCCCCCCAGGACCAGAACCAGGAGCTGGAGCTGTGAGGCCTAGCCCCGCCCCCCAGGACCAGAACCAGGACCCAGAGCTGTGGGGGGGAAGGTGTCTCTTCTCCACTCTGAACCTCAGACTATGGTCTGGTTCCTGGCACCCAGATTGAGTTTCTCAGAAGCATGTTTTATGACTCCTTCCATGACATGCTTACTTACGTCACAGAAGGCTTAACTTGATGCACTCTGTCCTTGTGACTAGTGAGGTACTTATAAAAAGGGACAACCAGTAGGTACTGTACATTGTTTTCCATTCTCTTGTTCGAACTAAGATACAGTAATGGTTTACCTGTGGACTGTTGAATCGTCGACTAATAGTCATACATTTCATAATTTTTTACTTCAGTGTTAGGCTACCATTGTTTGTTTTAGGATTTATTCTCAAGTATGGTTGAGACCAAAACAGGACTGTATGTAGGCCTTTTACAGCCCATTTTACCTGTAGGTCTTTACATCGTTTAAAATACATATTCTTTGTTTTGTTCATCATTCCTGTAGGACAACGTTGCACTTCCAGGGTTCCTAGCTATGTAATCCAAACCTTGCTGTCTTTAGAATGCACTAACTTCAGCTATAGTACGGCTGTATTGTGTGACTCTAATCTGAGTGAAGGATATACAAATATACTTTGTCTAAATGAAGTCATAGTTAGGTGTGTTCTTCGGACTTAATCCTTACATTCCTTGTGTCGGGTGTGATTTATGGAACTGTAAATAACGAAGCTTGTATCTTTTACCCGTGGGAATGGTTAGGACAGGATGCAACCTTTCTGAAGCCATGTGTGCGTGTGAATGACTCAGAAGAAGCCAAGACCAAATTCACACGTGAAAATATTGTTTCTTAAACATTCTCGTTAGGAAAGTATATTTAAAAATACCCTCCATCGCTGGTTTGACTCTTCCTGATTGATCATAGGAATAATAGACGTTAGATTTATTTCCAATAGAAGCCTTTGTAAATACTGGTCCTCATAAACATGTCTTTAAGATGTTCAGACAGATAGCCTAGAATCAGATCTGATAACTATGCTGGGAGTGACACAAACATGATGATGTTGTTGTGCTCTGCAGAGATCCTATCATGCCCAGTCGGTTACAACTGAACTGAAACGGAGACAAACGACCCTTGAAACTTTTCCATAAATTGCATGTAAATAGACAGAAAGATTGTTGAGGATTTAACGAACCGATTTACTATCCTTACGCCAGTAGAAGGGCAGCAATCTCTGGAGTTGTGGCTCTAATAGGACCCCCTCTGAGAGCTGACACCCTGCAGTCCTGACAGTTCCAACGGTGGCCACTAGAGGGCACTGCTAGTTTAATGTTTTTGTACAGTGTACTGGTAATACAGGTGAAAGCCATTGACTTAGCGTTGAACGTGAGGTTATTTCGTGTTGACCAGTGTGTGCTTGCCTGCTTGCTTTTGGCCCTCAGCTGTGACATGGTTTCAAGTTAACCGCAGCATGTTCTCAGAATGGGTGTTGTTTTGTCTGGGAAGGCCTCTCCATAGTGAAGGTCAGTGGAGGTGGATTATCAATGACACTACATATTGTGATTACAGGATGTGTACCGTTCAATGGTGAATAACGCTTATTTCATCTGTAAACGATTTCTGTCCTTTTGCCAGATCCTTGGACTAACAGATCTAAGTCATCAAATGAGCTCAATACCCTCCTCTTCCATCCCTCCAACCTCTAACACACCTCCCATCCCCTCCTCCTCCCCCTAGCCCTCCTCGCCATCCCGCCTCCTCCCGTCAACCGCCCTCCCCCCCGTCCCCGCCTCCCCCCCATCCCACTCCGCCTCCCCCCATCCCCTCCTCTACCCCCCATCCCCTCCTCTGCATCCCTCCTCCTCCCTTCAAACCTCCACCCACACCTCCCATCCCCTCCTCCTCCCCCCATCCCCCTCCTCCCCCCCATCCCCTCCTCTTTCACCCTCCTCCTCCCTTCAACCTCCACCACACCTCCCCCCCTCCCCCCATCCCCTCCACCTACTTCCAACACCCCCCTCCCATCTCCCATTCCTCCACCACCACCTCCTCCCCCCATCTCCTCCTCCCCTCCTCCTCCTCCTCAAGGGCTCCCTCTTTTGCAGTTTAGCGAAGACACATTCCTTACATAGTTTACTATGATGTCTTAAAGACGATGAAGGTACAGACATTCTCACAATAACAGATTCTACTTTCGTATTCAGTATCTCAGTAAAATGCTGTCAGGATGAATCTGTTGTTGGACGGGTGCATGACAAGTCTCGCTCCTCATGTTAGAACGTCTGTTTCTAAATCACCTGGGTTGTATTGACAGTGTCCAGCTAGCATAAGGCTTTGCACTCATTGTTTGACCTATATTAGTTTTCTAAATAAAACATTAACATGCATTATTTAATAATAATGAGACTGTTTTTGTCCTTAATTTTCTTTTCAGATTTTTTATTTACACAAAGTTACATGTTTTATTTCATAAATGGGCATGTGATGGGCATACGTTATGAAGATGCACAGGCAGGCACACTTTGGAATAACGTTACATTTCACATCATTTGTAAAACAGGACGTTACAAGTACCCTTTGACGGGTTACAGCACTGCAGCAAGCATCAATGCATGTTTAAACAACACTATCGCAAACTTTGTTGTTTAATCTCAACTTGGCAAAAACCATGCCTTAAATATGCAGCCGTTCGACTGAACACTATTTACATCAGAATGGGTGTAGAGTCAAGTTTGGACTCGCTATGGCATCAAGACAGATGGGTGTAGAACTCACACACTCACACACTCACACACTCACACACTCACACACTCACACACTCACACACTCACACACTCACACACTCACACACGCACACACGCACACACGCACACACTCACACACGCACACACGCACACACTCACACACGCACACACTCACACACGCACACACGCACACACTCACACACTCACACACTCACACACGCACACACGCACACACTCACCACACTCACACACTCACACACTCACACACTCACACACTCACACACTCACACACTCACACACTCACACACTCACACACTCACACACTCACACACTCACACACTCACACACTCACACACTCACACACTCACACACTCACACACTCACACACTCACACACTCACACACTCACACACTCACACACTCACACTCACACACACACACACCCACACACCACACACACACACACACACACACACACACACACACTCAGGAGTCTTTGTAGTAGTTGTTGAAGTTGATGCGCAGCAGGAAGTCTTCGAGGTGAGCTGGTAGCCCCTGTTAACCAGTTTAGTCACCACTGGAGACACAAAGAAAGGCTCTTTCATATCATAGTCATAATAATAACAATCATGTATTATCACTTTGCAGATGCTCTTAACCACAGCGACATACTCTGGGAGATTTGACCCCTGTGACCTCTTGATTTACAGTCACACCCTCTCCTACTGAGCTATATCTATCCCCTGTGAAGCCATCGATCCAAATGACAGCACATTTAGACGACAGAACACTTGGTACTCAAACGTAGCAGGTTGTTACTATAACTGCACTGCAGATACGTACAGCTTGTCATACATATATACACATATGTTTCTCGAAAGGGTTCTACTCATTGGAAATGTGTGTGCTCACCTTTGAAGAGGAACTGTGAGTAGTATTTGAAGGTGTTGTAGGACTGCTGCATGGCTATGAAGCTGGGGTGCACTGCCTCCCCCTGGTGGCTGGACCAGGGCTGTGCGATGAGCTGCGCCCGGAACTTGAGGATGAGGCTGAAAATGCTGTGGATGATGTTCATGACCGGAGCAGCCTTCTCCGTCAGCAAACCCCTGGGGAGGGAGGGAGGAGGGTGAACGAAAGGACAGGGAGGGGAGGAGAACGAGAGGAGTGGAAGGGGAGGAGAAAGAGGACAGGAAGGGGAGGAGAAATAGGACAGGAAGGAGAGGAGAAATAGGACAGGAAGGAGAGGAGAAAGAGGACAGGAAGGAGAGGAGAAAGAGTGCCTCCATGCATCTGACCCTGTACAGATAATCTGTGTGTGTCCCTCCTGTCTATAGATCTCTGTATAAAGCATGCGGTCGGCCAGGTGTGCACGCTCCCTGTACCTGAAGATGGCCCTGTTGAGGTAGTCTGCGTGTGCATGCTCCCTGTACCTGAAGATGGCCCTGTTGAGGTAGTCTGCGTGCGTGCGGTGGATGGCATCCAGGTCGTTGACGGTGGCCATCTTGGTCTTGAACTCGCTCCAGGAGACCTGCAGGATCTGGTTAGCGATGTAGCCCTGGATCACCTTGACGAAGTGCTGCATCTCGTGTCTGTACAGCTGCAGCTGGCGGAACTGCACCGAGCGGCCCGCACCTTTCACTAGAGCTGGGACACACACACACACACGTTGTTTAATTGTAACTTGTTTAACTTCATGCTCTTATGATTCTTCCCTTTGGCACTTATTTTTGTTTTTTTCACAATGTATGCTTCATGTTTGACTACTTGCAATGTTGGGGATATCTCGTTGTTATGATCAGTGACCTATGCACTTTTGTAAAGCTCTCTCTTGGAAGTCGCTTTGGATAAAAGCGTCTGCTAAATGAATAAATGTAAATGTAAATCCCCATCCCTAGATACTAGACAGACGAGGACCTGAAAGTCTTCGCTTTGATCTCAAGCAGCACATAAGGAGGCAGGGTGGGGGGGGATCATGACCTGCGACCTCTCGACCTCTCGCTCTGACCCCTGAGCTCCCCAGGGGATCCTGTGTGTGTGACCTCCCCCCCCTCCCCAGGGGGTCCTGTGCGTGTGAGCTCACCTGACCCCTGACCTCTGACCCTGAGCTCCCCCCCTCCCCAGGGGATCCTGTGAGCTCACCTGTCCTCTTGAGGTGGAACCACACGTCGCGCAGGCTCCACACCATGTGCTTCAGCTGCAGCAGGAAGGAGAACAGGCGGTTGTACTTGTTCATGCAGCTGTCGGTCACGATGATGTTCAGCGGCCAGTCCACCTGGAGAGAGAGAGGGGGAGAGAGAGAGAGAGAGAGAGAGAGAGAGGGGGAGAGAGAGAGAGGGGGAGGGGAGGAGAGAGGGAGAGAGAGAGGGGAGAGAGAGAGAGAGAGGAAGGGAGGGAGGGAGGGAGAGAGGGAGGAAATTAAAGACGGAGAAAGAAGGGTTTCAGGGGCTGGCGTCTCACATGTGGTTCACGGTATTTTGCACAGAGGAAGAGAAAGATGGAGAATGGAGGGGGGGGAAAGAAAGAGAGAGAGAAAGAGCGAGAGAGGAAGACCGTGCTGGCCTCGTGGGCTTGTTACTGTCTCCCATTGACCGTCTTCAAAAAGCTCCTTATTTACTGATCAAACACTCAGGCAGTAATCTCATTTTCCAGACGCAGAACAGAGTTCCCGGAAACTAATCTCACACACACTCTCTCTCTCTCTCAAACACACACACACACCTTGTAGCGCAGCTCCAGACAGTTGAGTGAGTCGGGGGCGTGAGGGTGGAAGGTCTCGGGCAGGAAGCGCAGGGCGAACGTGAAGTTAGGAGCCAGGGCGTTGTCTCCATGGAGACTGTACTGGAGAGCCTTGCTCAGGATGGAGTTGAGGACCAGAGGAGTCAGCAGCTCTCCTGGAGTCTGACCACTGGCCAGCTGAGAAGGAACACACACATGAGGGGTGAGCAGAGCAGACTAGACTAAACACAGCGTGCTGACACACACACACACACACACACAGACAGACAGAAATACACACACACACACAGACACACGCATCGGCTGTGTCACCTTCTCAAAGAGCAGGTCGCTGAGAGACTGAGCGAACTCCCCGTCCTCCATCAGCAGGAAGTGCCGGAGGGCCTCAAAGTGGCGCTCCACCCCCAGCTCCACGAAGAAGTAGTCCACCACGGCCTTGTTCACCAGGGACACACTAGGGGGGTGGAAGAGGGGGGCAATGACGGGACGGGTAAGACACCAACCTGACTCCAATAGAAAGTACCACTCTCCCCCCCTCTGTCCACCCTCCCTCTGTCCTCCCTCTGTCTGTCCTCCCTCCCTCCCTTTCCCACTCTCCCTCCCTCCCTCCCTCCGTGTCCAGGGGACTCACTGTGTGATGAGTGGGGTGGTGACGGAGTGCTTCATGAGGACAGGCAGAGACACCATCTCGCTGAGCTGCACGGGCGTGGTGTCGGTGGCCCTGCGGAGGGAGGGGTCCATGGGGAGTCCCCAGGGGCCCCTCGTCACCTGCTGAAGCAGCTGGCACTCTGGGGGACAACACTGTCACACACACACACACACACACACACACACACACACACACACACACACACACCACACACACACACACACACACACCACACACACACACACACACACACACACACACACACACACACACACACACACACACACACACACACACACACACACACACACACACACACAGGATGATACTGTGAGAGATCTTTGACACTTTGCTGCCACGGACTCCCACTGAGCCGCCATCACCATAGCAACGGTCATCGTCTGGTCAATGTTACTGTATCTGAACCAGAGTATATGTTAGGAGTGGTGTCTGGTGGCTGAGTGGTTAGGGAGTCGGGCTAGTAATCGGAAGGTTACCGGTTCGAATCCCGGCCGTGCCAAAATGAAGTTGTGTCCTTGGGCAAGGCACTTCACCCTACTTGCCTCGGGGGGAATGTCCCTGTACTTACTGTAAGTCGCTCTGGATAAGAGCGTCTGCTAAATGACTAAATGTAAATGTATGAGTGCGGTGACTCACTCATGAGGTTGGAGCAGTCCTCGTACGGCTCGACCTCGTACTGGGCCGCCAGGGACTGCAGGTAGTCCTGCTCTGCAGCCGCTCCATGGGGACGGCCGAAGCTCGCTGCCCAGGAGGAGATGCCCTCGTCCAGCAGCTGCTGCTCACTCGAGGCCCAGGCTTTAGGCCCTGAGGGACGGCACGACAAGAAGGTTGAAGTACTGTGTCAACCAGGAAAGCAGACAGGATATCAATAGATAGGAGTTATAGTTATACGGCGATCCAGTACCTTGGGTGTCCTTCACCACACAGCCTGAACCAAGAGCTGAGTCTGAGGAGTGGCCATATTGACTTCCTGGTAGGGGTGCGGGAAGGGGTACGCTTCCTGACATCACACACCCTGCACCTAATGTCGAGTCTGAGGAGTGGCCATATTCACTTCCTGGTAGGGGTGCGGGAAGGGGTACGCTTCCTGACATCACACACCCTGCACCTAATGTTGAGTCTGAAGAGTGGCCATATTCACTTCCTGGTAGGGGTGAGGGAAGGGGTACGTTTCCTGACATCACACACCCTGCACCTAATGTTGAGTCTGAGGAGTGTCCGAATGCACTGCCAGGTAGAGATGACATAGCTACGTCCGAACCCGACATCACACAGCCTGCTTGGAGGGTACTGTCTGAGGCGTGACCGTGCTCGCTCCAACGCGGCCTCTCGGTCTCCACGTCAAACACAAACTCCCCGGCCTTGACGTGAGAGTCGGACGAGTGGCCGTGGATGCTGGGGGTGGGCAGCAGGAGGCTCACGTCCGAGACGTTCTCCCCGGCTTTGATGTGAGAGTCGGACGAGTGGCCATGGACGTTGGGGGCGTGGAAAGCGACCGTCGCGTCCGAAACGTTCTCCCCGACCTTGATGTGGCCGTCGGACGAGTGGCCATGGACGTTGGGGGCGTGGAAAGCGACCGTCGCGTCCGAAACGTTCTCCCCGACCTTGATGTGGCCGTCGGACGAGTGGCCGTGGACGTTGGGGGCGTGGGAAAGCGACCGTCGCGTCCGAAACGTTCTCCCCGACCTTGATGTGGCCGTCGGATGAGTGGCCGTGGACATTGGGGGCGTGGAAAGCGACCGTCGCGTCCGAAACGTTTTTCCCGACCTTGATGTGCGCGTCCGAGATCTGACCGTGCACGCTCGGGGCCGGTCGGTGAGCGGTCGTCTCCGACACAAACTCCCCGACCTTCAGGTGGGCGTCAGACGGGTGGCCGTGCGCGTTCAGCGACGGCTGAGAGTCAATCACCTCGGCAACGCCTTGGCCCTCCTTGACGTGGTCATGTGACGCGTTGACGGAGCGAGTGTGAAGGTAGTCTGCCACGGACGCGTTCTCCCTGACTGGAACACAAGTGTCGGACGCGTGAGCGGGGACGGTTGTGATCGGGATGGAGAGGGAAGGGGGGGACTGGCAGGGGAGATCCCCACCTCCGTGCCTCGTTTCTGGGGAGATCAGAGCACCAGCTATCTGGTTCTCCAGCTGACTCTGTTCTCTCTCTTCCCCAGCCTCGTTCCCTGGGCCCTGGCTAGCGTTCTCCACACTCCCCCCTGTCCCAGTCACTGCTGCCAACTCCTGTTCTGCTGCTGGTAGAAAACAGGAGACACAGCTCTCTATCATCTTGGTCTCAGAACCGTCTGCTAGCTGGACAGAGGCCTGGGAGGGCTGTCCATGAAGGAGGGTACTGTCGGAGGCGTGACCGTGCCTCTGGGTCTCCACGTCAAACACAAACTCCCCGACCTTGACGTGAGAGTCGGACGAGTGGCCGTGGACGTTGGGGGCGTGGAGAGCGACCGCCACGTCCGAAACGTTCTCCCCGACTTTGATGTGGCTGTCGGACGAGTGACCGTGGACGTTGGGGGCGTGGAGAGCGTCTGATGGCTGGACAGAGGCCTGGGAGGGGTGTCCATGAAGGCCAGGCTCGTGGGGGGTGGCGATGGGGACGTCGGGGGTGTACTGGCCCAGAGGGAAACTAGACTGGGTGGCCTGGCCGTGGGGACTGGGCCTGTGGAGACGCTCCAGGACATCTGACACGTTTTCCCCTATGGGGATGTGGGAGTCTGAAGGGTGGGAGAGTGGGATGTCTGGCTGAATCATGGCCCCCCAGAGAGCCCTGTTCTGGGGCTGGTCAGGAGCCCCGTCTGGGGGCTGGTCTGGCTCCAGCATTCCTCCCAGAGGACTGAAGGGGGCGCTGAAGTCATAGTCTACATCGGACTGTGGTTGGGATTGAGGTTGAGGTGGGCCTTTGAGGAGGTCAGATCCGATCTCCTGCAGTGCCTGCTCCACCTGCTGGCTGTCCTGGGGACTGGGCTGGAGCTGGGGCAGGAGCTGGGGGAGCTGGGTGTCCTGGGAGATGAGGGCAGGGGCTTCAGTAGCAGAGGGGGGCTGGAGGGGAGGCCTTGGTGTCCCCAGGGGGAGCCCAGATCCCTCTGGATCCACTGACCCCTGTCCAGGAAGAGAAAAGGTTAGGCAACAACCGATCACACGATCAACTGGCAAAGCTACAAGCGCTAACAACCAAAGATCCATTTGAAAAAACAGTTGGAAGATGACACAACTAGCTGACGCTAATTGCTAACAACCAAAGATACATTGAATTTACACTTGCAAAATTACATAACTAGCACTAACGCTAACAGATAACGACAGAAGATACATTCAACAAAAGGTGTTGAAACATGAAAACGACTAGCCAGCTAATGCTAACTGTGGCTAGCCAGCTAATGCTAACTGTGGCTAGCCTACAGGAACGTTCCACACCAGTGCTGGTTCAGACTCCTGCTGAGCGGACGAAGCAGGCATTAGAGATTCAGGAGGAGGTCTCGTCTGTCCCAGAGGATATCTCTCCAGCAGGGCCTGCAGAAGAAGAGGCAACACTTAGCCGTCTTTATCAATTTCATATATAGAAGTTCTCAACCAAACATGCATCATTCAATCATTCATCAGTGGTGTGTGTGTGTGTGTGTGTGTGTTTATGTGTGTCTCTCTGAAGGAATACCTCAGTGTGTGTGTGTGTGTGTCTCTCAGTAGGAATACCTCAGTGTGTGTGTGTGTGTGTGTTTATGTGTGTTTCTCTGTAGGAATACCTCAGTGTGTGTGTGTCTCTGTGTAGGAATACCTCAGTGTGTGTGTGTGTGGGTGTGTGTGTGTGTGTGTCTCTGTAGGAATACCTCAGTGTGCAGCTTGTCCTGCAGTAGGAACTGGGCCCGGTTCTCGTCCAGTCTCATTCGCTGCACCCTCCATAAGGCCCGCCTCTCCCGCCTGGTAGCCTCCTCTGATAGGTGGCTGTACTGAGCAATCAGCTCTTTCCTGATCAACACAGAACAGGCTGGATTCAGATGCCTAGAGTCTCGACCAAACAATGCCAGTGGCTCATTTGGGCATTTGTGGAGTTAATAAAGCATAGGACCTATAACACATCAGTCTAACAGTCCTCAAGGAAGACGACTGTCTGTGTCTGTGTGTCGAGTGTGAGACGGTGAGTGTGACTTTGATCCCCGTACGTCTGAGTAAGACTGCTGTGTGTGTGTGTGTGTGTGTGTATGTGTAGTTTGTGTATGTGTGTGTGTGTGTGTGTGTGTAGTTTGTGTGTGTGTGTATGTGTGTGTATGTTATGTGTGTGTATGTGTGTGTATGTGTGTGTGTGTGTGTCGTTTGTGGTGTGTGTGTATGTGTGTGTTGTTGTTTGTGCATGTTTGTGTGTGTGTATGTTTGTGTTTGTGTGTTTGTGTGTGTGCATGTGTGTGCATGTGTGTGTATTGTGTTTTTTTGTGTTGTGTGTTGTGTGCATTTGTATGTGTGTGTGTGTGGCAGACCTGGCTCGTTCCTCCAGCTGTTCCTTCAGAGCCTGCAGCCTCTTCTCTCGGTCTCTCAGCTCCCTGGGCAAAGCTGTAGTCATCCTCCTGTTTCTTCTTCTGCCACTGGAAAACACACACACAGAAACACACACAGAAACACACACACACGTCACATAGGTTTCAGCTATAGAGGCTTGTACCCTGCTGGGAGGAAACCGGTTCTTCTTCTCTGTGAACAGAATGAGGAGGTCGGCACCTCTATTCTCTCCTGTCTTCCTCAGACAGATGCAGAAATGGGAGGTCAGGGAGGCTACTTGTTGAACAGTGCTATATGTGAATGCTATTTCCAGAGTAACTCTCAGTATGGCCCTGTCTATCAGCACCCTCCTCCTGCTGGTAATGGAAAAGCAGGTCAGATGAGACACAGCGAGAGGGGAAACCTGGACTCATTTTCTCAGCTGCTGCATCATCTATCCCTCTCCATCTCTCGCTGCCGTGGGGCAAAGAGGACACGCGCTCACTGGGGGTTTTCTCTCTCTCTCCTCTCTCCCCCTCTCTTCCGCTCCTCCGCCTCTCTCTCTCTCTCCCACTCTCTCGTCTCTCTCCTCCTCTCTCCCTCTCTCCCTCTCTCTCTCCACTCCTCTCCTCTCCTCTCCCTCTCCCTCTCCCTCTCCCTCTCCCCTCTCCCCTCTCCCTCTCTCCCTCTCCCTCTCCCTCTCCCTCTCCCTCTTCCCTCTCCCTCTCCCTCTCCCTCTTCCCTCTCCCTCTCCCCTCTCCCTCTCCCTCTCCCTCTCCCTCTCCCTCTCCCTCTCCACCCTATCGCTCTCTCTCTCTCCAGTCTCTAGTCTCTCTTCCCTCTCTCTCTCTCGCCCTTCGTCCTCCATCATCTCTCTTTGCTGTTGCCACGGTCATCTTTCAATCGGTTCGTCTCTCTCTCTCTTTCTCTTTCTCTTTGTCTCAGTCTGCCTCGGTTTCTCTCTCTCCCTCTCCCCCGCCCCTCCCGCTCTCTCTCTCTCTCTCTCTCTGGATCTTTGTCTCAGTCTGCCTGGGTTCCTCTCGCCCGCCCCTCCTGCTCACCTCCACTTCCTGCTCCAGGTGCTGTCTCAGTTCCTCGAAGCGCTCCCTTTTCTTCGCCTCCTCCACCAGACGCTGGGACACCTGTCGCCCTGCAGAAGAGAGGGGGGGGGGAGAGAGAGAGAGAGAGAGGGGGGTGAGAGAGAGAGGGGGGGAGAGAGAGAGACTGGTTACAACCTATGCAGTGCACACTTGCAAGGCACACACACCAACCCACACGACGCACACAGTGGACAGTCTCACGCTCTAGCTCACAATCACCCAGGGGGCAAAGTTACACCACAGTCTCCCTTTTACACACACCACACACACACACACACGCGGGTTCGGTCTGGCCCTTCTCCTCAGCCCTCCTCTCCTCCTCTCTCTCCTCTCTCTCAGCCCCTCTCCTCAGCCCTCCTCTCCTCTCCTCTCAGCCCCTCTCCTCAGCCCTCCTCTCCTCTCCTCTCAGCCTTCTCCTCAGCCCTCCTCTCCTCTCTCTCAGCCCCTCTCCTCAGCACCCTCGCTATCCTCTCGTCTCAGCCCCTCTCACTCAGCCTGCCTCTCCTCTCCTCTCAGACCCCTGCCGCAGCACTCCGCTCCTCTCTCCTCAGCCCCCTCTCCTCTCCTCAGCCCCTCTCCTCAGCCCTCCTCTCCTCTCTCCTCAGCCCTCCTCTCCTCTCCTCAGCCCCTCTCCTCAGCCCTCCTCTCCTCTCTCCTCAGCCCTCCTCTCCTCTCCTCATCCCTCCTCTCAGCCCTCCTCTCCTCTCGTCTCAGCCCCTCTCCTCTCCTCTCAGCCCCTCTTTCTTCAGCCCCCTCCTCTCCTCTCCTCCAGCCTCCTCTCCTCTCCTCTCGCCCTCCTCTCCTCAGCCCTCCTCTCCTCATCCTCTCACCCTCTCCTCAGCCTCCTCTCCTCTCCTCTCAGACCCCTCTCCTCAGCCTCCTCTCCTCTCCTCTCAGCCCTCCTCTCCTCTCGTCTCAGCCCCTCTCCTCCGCCCGTCCTCTCCTCTCGCCCTCAGCCCTCCTCTCCTCTCGTCTCAGCCCCTCTCCTCAGCCCTCCTCGACTCTCTCCTCAGCCCTCCTCTCCTCTCGTCTCAGCCCTCTCCTCAGCCTCCTCTCCTCTCCTCTCAGCCCCTCTCCTAGCCCTCCTCTACCTCTACACTCCTCTCCTCTCCTCTCAGCCCTCCCTAGCCCTCTCTCTTCTCTCTCAGCCCCTCTTCTTCAGCCCTCCTCTCCTCTCCTCAGCCCTCTCTTCCTCTCCTTCCTCAGCCCTCTCTCCTCTCTCTCAGCCCCCTCCTACCCTCCTCTCCTCTCAGCCCTCCTCTCCTCTCAGCCCCTCTCCTCAGCCCTCCTCTCCTGTCGTCTCAGCCCTTACCCTCCGCCCTGTGAAGGATGCCCCGGGTTAGCCGAAGCGCCCCGAGGAGCACTCGGAAGCTCTACTGGGTTCTAATCACTGTTCTGAGTGATGATTTAGACGTGTTGTAGGAGGGTATGAAGAGAGTGTGAAGAGAGAGTGTGAAGAGAGAGTGAGCGTGTGTGGGAGTCCGGGAGAGTTTGACATCATTGAAGTGTGTCTGAACATTGTGTGACGTCTACTTGAGTTCTGTGTTATAGTGTTTGAGTATAATCTATATTGTGTGTCTGTGTCCTATTAGTGTGTATGTGTATGTGTGTATGCAGTGGCGGACTCAGACTGTTTGAAGGGCAGGGGCGAAAAAAAATTAAAAGGGCACATTCTCCCCAACACGGGCCCCCACCAGCGTGCAAAAAGAATGTAAAGAGCAGCCAATAAGGCACTTTCTCTCATATTCACCACTAGAGAGCAATTTTTCAACCATGTAGGCACTGTAAGGGCATTAGAAAGGCACTCATTGAGCACGTTATCGGATTTTCTCT
>CAEFZP010002167.1:55000-97916 GCA_903064625.1 Mallotus villosus
CACTCCCGGACGCACGTCAAACTGCACACACACCTGGAGGGGGGCGGGGGGGGTTGAAGGTGAGTTATTACTAATACCAGAACTAACTGACCCCTTCCCCCCCCCCAACAAAAATAATGAAGATGACAAATGGTACTGCATTCCCTAAAATAAATCTCTACTTCAGAATAGTATTTCAGCGCGGTCGGTTTACTCGGGGGCATTGGTCTGAGAGATACTGGGGTTGTACCTGGTTGAGAGGGAAGGTAGTGGACGCCACACCGATCAGAACGTTCAGGAGGTCGCTGACCAGCTGGCTCTGGGAGTCCAAGGGTAGAGGTAGGAGTGGAGAGGGCGTGGCAGAACTGACCCCCCTCATCTCCCCCTCCCACAGTCTGTAGAGATGATCAAAGGCCTCACGACCCCCCTCGGTGAGGTAGGGGGCCTCCGTCTTACCTGGGGGGCTGTGGACATTTACAACATAAGGAGAGAAACGGAGTTATATCTTATAGAGCGTCAACGGGACAAAATAATGTCGGGAAAACTTAAATGTCACCTGCTACCCGTGACATTTCGCAATGCTAGTTTTGACAACCAGGTCTCAGATGAAGCCTTACCAGCCGATGCCTTCCCAGCAGCGACGTCTTGCAGGCTCGAAGGTCCTTATGGCCTCCCACACATCCAGCTCGGGGCTGGGGCTCGGTTCAGACTGGGAGTCTGGGGTCAGGTTTGAGGCCGACTGGAAACCCTCGTCCTCAGACTGGTCCAAATAAGGTGGCACCTGGACGGAGACACGGTAGCATATGACATTATATTTATTTATTTAGCCAACACTTCGCCACAAACCAGGGTACAAATCGTGCATATATATAGGACAGCAGAAGATCAGGATCGAGTACACGGTGAAGTACTAATACTTTTGGCGCTAAAAGGATAGGGACAGATAGGAGAATCAGTCTCTTACCCGTATGGCCAGCCCAGTGACATCAGCATTGCTGGGCACAGGCGGCAAGTCCAGTCTGATGTCCAGATCGGAGGTACGGGTGTGTAGAAGCGCCCCAAACAGCGACATCCTGGTCTCTCTCTCAAACTTCTCTTCCACCTCTGCCCTCCTCCCAAGAGCCAACAGTCCTGTTCCTGGAAGAGCTTCCATCAGCCCCAGAGTCCCACACATCGCTCCCAGGGAGCCCCACTCCTCCCCACACACCAGGGCCCAGGCTCGGGCCTCCAGCCTCTGGAGATCCTCACTCTGCCAGCCTCCCCAGGGGAGGCCTGCGGAGCACGGGCCTCTCCCTGCGCATGTAGTCTCTGCTGAAGGAGGTGGGAGGTGGGGGTGCCGAGCCAGCTAGCTGCACCAGGAGTTCCAACACCGAGTTGAGTTCCCCGAGTCCTGACGCGGGTCCGTCCGCCAGCCTGTCAAGACGATCCTCCAGCCTCTCGGCTTCGTCCTGGCAACCAGCCACACGCAGATCGAAAGAGATCATCAGAACTTTATTTCTGGGCGGTGTGGTGGAGGTAACATTAGATACTGACGAGGAGGGCCTTTTCTGGGGTCCTTCCAGGAAGAGTTTAGAGAGTAGTGCCCCGTAAGCTTGCTTTCTGAGGGAACGTCGCACTGCATCTCGGGAGATGCCCCCCCAGGGCGCGCCGTTTCCATGACACCCCCGATAGACTGCTGTCACACAATGCACCCAGTAGTTCGGTAATGCTGGTGCTGCTGCTATTATAATTAGATGGGAGGGAGACGTTAGAACAGGAGTCCATGGTGACTTTCTTCTTACGACCTGTGGATGTTAAAGGCGTATCATGTTAGGCACCGCACCACTAACGATATATAGCAACGAAAGTCAGGTGCATGAAAAAGATGAAAGCTAGTCTAACTGTTGCATTCAACTAGCTACCTTGCTAACATGTTAACTCAAAACATGTTTTTATTTTGATAGCCAGTTACATTAGCTAGCGTTAGTTAGTTACCACTGCATGTTTACAGCAAGCAAGTCGTCTAGTATTCAATGGGCTTGGCCAATATCTAGCCTAGCTATGTTAGCAAGCGGCCTAATATTAATATGGTAGTATTCACTAATCTTGTGGCATTATTGTATACTATGATATGCTCGTGTGGTTTATTTGCTAACGTTACCTTCAATTCAGCACAGCCAGTGATGGTTTAATGTTGACAGGTCAGTTTGCACCACCTTCCATGTTAGCTAGCCTACACTAGTCTAGTGACGCTAGCTGTTCTGTAGCTAGCTAACTGAGCAGCCAATACTAGTCGGACAATAGCGAACATACTGCACCGTTTTGGAGTAAACAAGTATACGGTTTAGGAGCTGTAGGCTATCTATATTTTCTATAATCTGCACTGCTTCACGCAGGTGGCTATACAAGCTTGTAGAACACAGACTGCAGTTTACAGTTGATATCTGTTATATTGTGCTAGGGCTAGTTGCACGCAATATCGCCCGCCTACGTGAAATACGATTGGACAATTTAACGGAACATTGTAATCTATTGGACAAACTTCTATGACAAACTTCCGGCAACACCATTACCGCGCGGCACAAAATCACAGTGACGTCGATACAAACTGCTTGCATGCATGTAGCGTAACTGCCATGCGGAGAATAATGGCGACGGTAATGTTCCAATCATATACACACTGCAAGAAACAACACGTCCTGGTAAGAGCAACAGCACTACCTAATACAATGAGCAGTAGTCTATTATACTTATACAATGCCAAAAAGCAGCATCATTTTTTTTCCTGTGAACTTGTGAGTTAGGTTACGCATTTTTAGATGCAATATTTAAAAAACCCATAATGCATTGCATGTTCATATCAAAGCATTGGTGGTTCAGTGGTAGAATTCTCGCCTGCCACGCGGGAGGCCCGGGTTCGATTCCCGGCCAATGCATGATACTTTTTAAAGTTTAGATTTCTTTTAGTTTGATGAGGTTGATCAGCTCGATTTTTACTAGTATGATTTAACGATTTAAATTGTTGTATCTTTCTAACCTTTTTCTGTTTTAGCTGTGCTAAGTGTGTCAGAGAAGTCTCGGTAATACCATCTGCTTCTTTACAAGGCAGGAACGGCCAGTTATCGGGTGTTAGATTTGCCCATGTCTGTTCTTTATTTTATATTAGTGATTTACTATAAAAATCACATCAAGGCGAGATCCTTTTTACAATGGCTTTATAAATATATATATATGCTCAAGCGAACCAATACGTGGGTTATTGTACTGTAAAAACTGCATACAGCACTTATATTCATTGTCTAGACTTAATTGACATTCTTTGTAATAGGCAGCAAGTGTGCAACAAAATAACATATTGTCACTGTGTGACCATGCATACATTCCATGTTAACCACAATTAGCTACATATAATATACATGACGTTGAATTGACAACAACTAAGATACAATATCTATTTACATCACCCCCCACCCCCACCAACAATCAATTCCTTATCATCTGGTCACGCCCAAATGCGTAATTCATCTGGATAACTTTCTGAAAAAGAAATTGATTACGGTAATGCTATTTGTATTCATTTCCACCAAGGTTTTATCCAGTATGGGATGTGAAGCCCCCTCTCCTCCCACAGGTCGCAGAAATCAAAGCCAAATTTAATTACATCGTATGTAACACTGCTGGTAGACAATCTCCGTGCCGAGCCGTGGGAGTTTTTGGCTCAGTGTTGTGCTCTGCGTGGGAGCTAGGAGAACAGGGGAAGGGAGCATGCAGATTTTAACCCAATTCCTGATCCGCCAAATACACTGTACAAAAAGGCAGATAGAAAAGTTATGTTTTGAAAACCTATGCGTTGCGTTTTGGGATGCTATGGGCGGAGGAGGTCAATGCTCATTTATATCTCACATTACCGAGGCCAATCTTTTCATTCCCATCTTAAAGCACCCTGAAATTGTGTAGAGATCCAGAAGAGAATTATGTACATATTTAATCAGCTATCTCAAATACAGTACACACAAGTGGGAGCTATCAGCGATAGTATAAGAGCGTGTTCAACATGGGGGCTGGTGATAATGATGGGTAATCAGTCTAGCTTTGGCAGCAGCTCTTGGAAGTGGTTCTCTGTGTTGATATCTGAAGCTGAATCTCAGAGCAGTTACACAGCCAGGCCTCCATGGAGAGCAGAGCTCCCTTTGATATCCCCAACCCCTGCTTCGAGGTTTGTTAAGCAACCAGATGAGGCCATTTTGTCTTTCATCTTTCTCTCCCCAAACTCATTCTTAGCTGTCAGGGTTTTAATTAATGTTTTCACAGCAAGGCCTCTGAACACTCTGGGGCTGTTTATATGACCAACTCATGTACCCAGAACTTGGTTTAAAGTCTTGTTTGTGTCTATTTTGGTTCAGACGGCTGTTCACAGCCTATGTTGATAACATCAGTAGATCCTCAAGATTGGTGGAGCAAGAATATGACTTATGGTTGTGTAAAGTACATCAAGAATGTTTATGAAAAATATCGCCAAGAATATCCCCTGGAAATATGACCGGTCTGGAGTCTCTTCATACAGAATATACATGAAATTTACTTTATTAGTGTTTAAAATGGCCATCAAATGTACCTGTAGTCTGCAGTATTAATCTAATTCACTTGTACACTCCATTATTAAGCATGTCGGCCTTATCTTGAGTACACGACGGATGATTCCAGTTGTGCTATATATAGCAACCATTCACATATGAAATCCATTGGTTAGTTACACCAATACATCACCTTATCCAAACACATGAAGGTCAGGTATAATCAAACACATAGACCGAGGGCATGGATGTCTCTGAGAAGTTTATTCATAGGAGGGTGTGATGCAATCCGTGTGTAACAGCCCCATACACACGCAACCTCTGAGAAAGACGTAATCCAGTTCAAACATGAAGGCAGGATCGATTTCTACCCAGCTGTCTCGCACGGAGAAGAACGTTGGCGTCCATTAATGTCCTGGTCTGGATTCCACCGTCCCAGTTTCTTGCTTAGTCACGGCACATTCACGAGGAAATGAAATGATCTTGACAACAGCACACAACAAACAGGATCTTTTTTTCTCCCCAGGACTCGATGCATAGGAGTATACGGATAGAATACAGTATTTCAACATATCTTTACAAAGGTATATGTTATAGGAAACAAAAAAAAATACAAATAATAACTGCACAGCAGTAAGAAAAGGTAATTGTCGAGTATAGATGCAGTCGTTTTCCATACACACAGTGGAACATCATAGAAACACAAGCAAAATAAAACACACCACCTGAACAATGTTGCTCTATACTCAACACTCTACTCGTGTTACCTTTTAAGCCTCGACCAATTTAGGTGATGCCGGAGAAATGTAGGGAGGAAAACCTTTTAGGTCGGCCATACTGCTTGACATTTATACTCATTTGGGCTGCCATTACAGTCCTACTAAGCACACATCACAGACACCCTAAATTGAATGCACACATCAAAACTGCGACCATAACAACTCATACTGAAATGTGTTCAGCCAGCTGGCAGAGCAAGGCTGCGGCAAAGTCCTAGCATTTTTTGACAGCACACAATTATCACAAGAATCGCAAAATACATTGCTGTGTCTCTATTGACTAGAAATCGCCCCTATTCACGAAAGAACTCAAGAAGATATTCTCGTTGCTAAGGCACATTTTGGTTAAAGAAAGGCTTGAAAGAAGCTCACGCGCTCCACGTCAGCAGGGGCGTTTGCGGCGCACAGCCGAAGCCGTGACGACGATGGAGGCCGCAAAGTCTGCATGCAATTAAGATCAGAAGCATCCCCCCGCTGGTTCCATTATGCAGAGTGCCACTCGGGTCTGTGCTGAGTGGGCAGCGCGAAGTGCCGCTTGGTCAGGGTACCGTGATGCCATGATGCCATGCTGTGCAAGGCATGTGGGCAGGCAGGCAGGCAGGCTGGCTCTGTGCAAACCTCACTCTATCCAAGGCAGGAATCACTAACATTCTGGGGACTCTCCTATATCCGTCAGTAGACAGAGCCAGATACAGGGAGCCTATGCCCTTGGGGTAAATATCTGTGTTCAAGACATTTGCGGTTTGACACCGACACCCACTATGGAATGATGTGCAGTGTACCTAAGTGTGATAGAATGGCCGATATTAATAATAATTCACAAAGCATTTCAGTCACCATCCACTCCATATGAACTTAAAAGTATGACATACTGTATTGATTCTTTAACTAAGGACTCACACCTCCATAGTACCAGTAGAATCATCACTTAGAGAGAAACAGAACAGCCATATATGCTTGTTAAGCTAATATTGAGATAGTTCCAACTCACAGAATATGGCACTACAATAATAAGCAAAACACTAAAACACAAAACGATGGTACTATTACGATGATGCTAGTTGTATACTGTGAGAATGCGTGGATTCTCTCAGTCATACAGTCCAATATTGCTGCCTGGCTACTGTAGATGACATGACAATTTCTTCTATATAAAATCCATTAAAATATAGCTCATGGTATTCTGATATCTTATTGCAGGGCTGTTACAAGATTTGCTTGTGTCAGTTCCACAAACAGTGACTAACATTAAAGCTTTGAAACATAATTACAAAATTTACTTAAGGGGAGCAAAACTGTATAACTGGTCAAAAGTGCCATAGCCAGCAGTCTTAACCCCCTGTTTTAAACATCATTTCTGTGCTTTACTTTTGAGTGGAATGTATGGCAAAGCAACACTTGCGGGGGTACTTGCTGTACTATTGGTTTCTGCAGCCATTAAGCTCAAAGCAAAATGAATTAAAAGGAAAAAAAAGAATACAATTAAAACATTAGGAAAGGTCAGTCATTGATGCTTCTGTCATTGCCAGGAGCCTGTGCATTGTTAGTTAGCCAAAGTCCGAGTCATGACCCTTCTGGTCTCTGTCGAAGAGCTCGGAGGGAGTGGAGATTCCTGGGAGAGTGAAAGAGATTAAAATGACAGATAGGGCCTTCTTGTGCCCTCTAGCCTGACAGCAGGCATCCACGTACACACACACACACACACACACCTACACAAGCCACGCACACACACCCACACACACCCACACACAGGCAGGCGGGCTAATAGAAACACTATGCACACCACAAGGCGGTCCATTTCAAAAGATAATTTCCATATAAAGCTTTCCGCGTAAAGACTGCACGATTAAAAAAAATATATAATACAATTCTAAAAACCTTTCTGGTTCACGAGAAGCAAAACGTCTGATTATCTCTCGGGCCAGTGTTACCACAGGGGCTTCTTTCTCACGAGATTTACGCTGTCGGACTTGGGAGGACAGCGGGGAAAGACCGAGCAGGGAAAACCCCCCTTCAGTTTGGCAAGTGAGCTTTAAGGCATTCCGTACCATGGATGGGCGTAGCCCACCAATTTTCTCCTCTCTCTTTCCCTTCTCCCGACTCCCTTTCTCTGTTTTATTTCAGTGCTGCACACTGCTCCACCTTGCAGACTGGCTCTCAGGTGTCCCTATAACCCGCCCCCCCCCCTCTTCCTCTGTGTACCAAGAGAACGTAGACCCTGTGGACACTGGCGCACCGTACCATCTCTGTCCCTCCCTCCCTCCCTTCCTCCAACCGTCCGTCCATCCCTCCCTCCCTCCGTCCCCTGGCCCTCCTGTCCATTGGGTTAGAGATCTGTCACTTTGTGCTCGAGGGCGGCTGCTATCTGCTGTAGCCGTAGGGTCAGCTGTTTGCTCTGCGCTGCCGGGTCCTCTTCCAGGGACGCGATGATCTGGGAGGGAGAGGAGACAAGGTCATTCCAAGGTCACGCCACAGGTTCCACGCCACAGTGTTTTGTTTATGTTTCCCCCCCCAAAACATGGATTTGCTTCCTGTCATGTCACCATCATATTAAGGTGTCAAAGTAATGTCCCAGACAACACCTGGGCCATGCAGGAAGCCCACTAGGAGACTGACAAGCCCTTGTCACGCTGTCATTAGATCGACCGTTCCAGCATATGGTTTCTGTCAGTGCCCCTCTGAGAGACGACACGATATGTGTTTATCTAACTCATTCATTAGTCTTTGTTTACCCTATTTTGTGGCTTTGAGTGCTGATACGAGATGGATGGACCATTCAAATATATATATATCTATTCCCCGGGCAATTTCCAGTTGCAGTTTCACCACGGAGCTGCTTTCAATTAAAGTTCTTCATAATCACTCCAGCAGAGATATCGAACTTGAAAAGCTGCGTCTGAAATGACGTTCTCTCTTGTGTCTGTTACAGAGAGACAAGAGAGAGAGAGAGAGAGAGAGAGAGAGAGAGAGAGACAAGAGAGAGAGAGAGAGAGTCTCACCCCGTCGTAGTATTTGCTGGCGTACTGGTAGAGCTGATGCAGGGCCACTTGTGTGTTGAGCTTGTCCGTGTGTGTCTGCAGAGGACACAAAGCAGACGTTACACTTTCCCCTCACAGCCTCTCTCTTCAACAGAATGAATATTCCTCCAGGCGGGAGGGTATGTTTGGAGTACGGCGATATATCAGCTGGGTGAAAGAAGGAGATAATGGCGGTGGGCAGAGAGAAAGGATGTGGAGGAGGTTGTCTTACCCGCGATACCTCTGCCAGATGAGTATTCATGTCCTGGTCACTTACTGATACCATCTGCCTGACGCCCTTATAGTAACTACACACACACACACACACACACAAGCTGGTTATCACTGGTGTACACTGAATATTGACAAGGCTGTAACGAGGTATCAGCATCGTAAACAGAGCAAATGTGACAAGACGCTTACTCATCCACCATCTTCTTGTATGTGGAGATCTCCTTTGCATAGAGTAGTTTGTTACTTGGGGAGTCCTGAGTAGAACAAAAACAAAAAGTGGATTCTGATTAATTGATGTTCTTATATGGGCTATATATATATATATATTATATACACAGTATATGATGCAGGTCCAACATTCCTACCACAGACCACATATGGCACACCCCACCCCTCCACCCACAGACACAAAATAAAACAAGAACATACAGACACACCTACACCTAGTGCCCATCCTATCCTCCCTTTCACCTCCTCCCACCATCTCTCCCTCTCTCCCTCTCTCCCTCTCTCCCTCTCTCCCTCTCTCCCTCTCTCTTACTCTCCCTCTCTCTTACTCTCCCTCTCTCTTACTCTCCCTCTCTCTTACTCTCCCTCTCTCTTACTCTCCCTCTCTCCCTCTCTCCCTCTCTCTTACTCTCCCTCTCTCCCTCTCTCTTACTCTCCCTCTCTCTTACTCTCCCTCTCTCTTACTCTCCCTCTCTCTTACTCTCCCTCTCTCTTACTCTCTTACTCTCTTACTCTCCCTCTCTCCCTCTCTCTTACTCTCCCTCTCTCTTACTCTCCCTCTCTCTTACTCTCTCCCTCCCTCCCTCCCTCCCTCTCTCTCTCTCTCCCTCCGTCCCCCCCCCTCTCTCCCCCCCCCCCCCCCTCCCTCCCTCCCCCCCCCCTCCCTCCATCCCTCCCTCCTCACCCTGCTCAGCTTGTGCTCGCTCTTGGTGCAGGCGTCCATGAAGGTCTGGGCGATGACTGACAGCGAGGCGTCCACCACTTCTGTCACGTGGACGTCGAAGATGAAGTGGGGGTTCTTCAGGATGTTCACCCAGAACCTCAACGGCAGGCTGCAGCAGGACAGGAGAAACGACGGGATGTTCAACACTACATCGGCTCTTATCCCAAGCAACTTACTTAGTGCAACCAGGAAGTACAGCAGAAGATCAAGGATCAGGAGCTCATGGTTCAAACCAGGAAGTACAGCAGAAGATCAAGGATCAGGAGCGCATGGGTTCAAACCAGGAAGTACAGCAGAAGATCAAGGATCAGGAGCACATGGTTCAAACCAGGAAGTACAGCAGAAGATCAAGGATCAGGAGCACATGATTCAAACCAGGAAGTACAGCAGAAGATCAAGGATCAAGAGCGCATGGTTCAAACCAGGAAGTACAGCAGAAGATCAAGCGCATGGTTCAAACCAGGAAGTACAGCAGAAGATCAAGGATCAGGAGCGCATGGGTTCAAACCAGGAAGTACAGGATCAGGGATCAGGAGCGCATGGTTCAAACCAGGAAGTACAGGATCAGGAGCGCATGGGTTCAAACGGTGGTCAGAGCCCAGGGATGTTCATTCTGATATCCCTGACACATCGGTGTGCCACTGAAACTATTCGGCATGTCTAGATGAATTCATCGTAAACTGGAAACGGAGCGGGTGTGGGTTGTCTTAGGATCTTCTAGAAGTTACTTTCAAAGTCGTATTTAAACTTAAGAGAATTTATTCAGATATTCCCACGTAATGTAGTAGTAAAGAGGTGATGTGGTGGATGGCTGATTCTTTTTTTGCAGAGACAGAAGTTGTCCAAAGAACGGAACACAGATTAGACATGCTATACAAAGCACAACAAAGTTCACCTTTCAAGTTCTACCTGGCCTTGCAACACAACTACAGCCTCGTTAATGAACGCTTAAGTCAACAAGCACGCTCATTCTCATGCAAAGCATAAACACTGACTTCCAGCGCAACTCCATTGCAATTCTTTCCGATACAACCCGATGTCGGTGGCTCGGAATAACAAGCGAGCCGAAAAAATAGATCCTGACTGTTGTGTCTGGTGATCAGTTTAATCAGAACCAACATGAGCATTCTTCCTGCATGCACCTGTCACCTCACGGGAAAACAGCAGGCAAAAGGGGGAGGGGGGGGGAGGACACAACACCAAACCAAGCAAAACAATAAGAATGTAATGTTACATTTATATTAGCTGGGGACATGTTCGTTCCTCGTTACGGCTCGTACACACATTGATATTTCCGTCCGCGATCTCAGCCGTGCTCGGTAAACACGGCGAACGTATGCAGATCGCGATGCAGAGTAATTAATTTGCTCACTTTGCGTCCTGTCTGCCCGTGTATTCTCTCCTGTGTATTCCTTTGGCCCGTTTGCCAATCCCTGCCATCTATATGCAGCGCATTGTGTCGACGCTCTCTGCTCTCCGTCTCCGCAGAGCTGACGTTAATATATGCACTTAAATGTCACACGGGAGCACGGAGATTGCCGATGCAAACGACGACGTGGGTGGGCTCATTTGTATTCAGCCTTCAGTCGACTTCTTAAAAGTTGCTTTGTTTATCGGGAGTTCTCTCCTTTGAAGTAGCGTGTGCGTGTGCGTCGTGTGTGTGTGCCCGTGAGCGGGCTTGTTTCGAAATGTACGTGTGGGTTTCCTGTATCCCAGGTGTATTCAGCAGTATGAGTTTATGCATGCCAGTCAGTATGTGTATGAGTTTATGCATGCCAGTCAGTATGTACTGGATGTCAGTGTTTGTCTGTGTGTGTGTGCTCCTATGTGTGTGCTCCTATGTGTGTGCTGCTGTGTGTGTGCTGCTCTGTGTGCGTGTGCGCGCGCGAGCGTATGTATGCAGTAAGGTACCTGTTGGTCTTCCAGATGTGGATGGTCTCTTCGTCCACGTTGTCGTGCTTCAGCGCCTGCTCATCCAGGAAGTCAAAGAAGTATTTGATGGCCGGCGGTACCACGCCCCCGGAGCATAGAACGCCCCGGAAGAAATCGTCGACAAACTGCTGCAACGTTCCCTGGGAGGAGTCAAACCCAGATGGACATGCACACACACGCACACAGGCACAGACAGACACACACAGGCACACACAGGCACACACAGGCACACACAGGCACACACAGGCACACACAGGCACACACAGGCACACACAGGCACACACAGGCACACACAGGCACACACAGGCACACACAGGCACACACAGGCACACACAGGCACACACAGGCACACACAGGCACACACAGGCACACACAGGCACACACAGGCACACACACGCACACACACACACACACACACACACACACACACACACACACACACACACACACACACACACACACACACACACACACACACACACACACACACACCACACACACACACACACACACACACACACACACACACCACACACACACACACACACACACACACACACACACACACACACACACACACACACACACACACACACACACACACCACACACACACACACACACACACAGGACAGAGGAGGGTGGGGAGAAGAACATTAAAGGCATGAAGACATTTACATTTATGCATTTAGCAGACACTTTTATCCAAAGCGACTTCCAAGAGAGAGCTTTACAAAAGTGCATAGGTCACTGAACATAACAACGAGATATCCCCAAGACACTGAAGAGAAGTCAGAACAAATGATGAGAGGAAAAGTAAGGGGCAAAACAAAAACAACAAAACAAACACAAATTAAATCAGAAAGGACTGTGGAGAAGAGCGGGAAAGAGAACCAAGCACAGGGGAAGCGTGGTACCTTGACAGAGAGCAGTCTCGTCAGGTAGATCTCCGTGATGGCTTTGGTCCTGGACTTGTCCTTCATGCTGCCTCTCTTGGACTTGATCTCATCCAGCTCATCTGCTGGTCGCACCAGGTGGAACACCTTGTCATCCTCCAGCAGAGCGTTCCCTAGGGAGAGGAGAACAGTTAAACCCCTTCTACAGCAAGCTGGGGAGATAACTTAGCCTCATAGATACCTTATACAGCAAGCTAACTTAGCCTCATAGATACCTTCTACAGCAAGCTGGGGCGAGAACTTAGCCTCATAGATACCTTCTACAGCAAGCTAGGGAGATAACTTGGCCTCATAGATACCTTATACAGCAAGCTAACTTAGCCTCATAGATACCTTCTACAGCAAGCTGGGGAGATAACTTGGCCTCATAGATACCTTATACAGCAAGCTAACTTAGCCTCATAGATACCTTATACAGCAAGCTAACTTAACCTCATAGATACCGTATACAGCAAGCTAACTTAGCCTCATAGATACCTTCTACAGCAAGCTAACTTAGCCTCTTAGATACCTTCTACAGCAAGCTAACTTAGCCTCATAGATACCTTCTACAGCAAGCTAACTTAGCCTCATAGATACCTTATACAACAACCTAGGGAGATCATTTAGCCTCATAGATACCTTACAGCAAGCTGGGGAGATAACTTAGAAGTCCCATAGATCGAAAATGTCAAGTATACCCTACTGCGTATGACATATCAAACAAGGTGAGCTAGTAGAAAGAGTACAGTTTGTATTGCTGAGATGAGGACGGTTTAAAACGCCTCCTGGTCCAGCCCTGCCTGCAGACCCCACCCCTGAGTGCGTCTCATGTCTGGGCATGGTGGTGCAGCATACATACTCTCCTCGTGGTTGTCCTGGTTCTGGTCGTAGTTTTGTTGAGTGTGAAGGACTCGAGACAGGACCAGGGTAGCGTTGTCTCGCACCTGAAACACACATCGAGGCGTGAGAACCAGCACGCTCACGCACGCTCACGCGCACGCACGCGCACGCTCGCACGCACACGCACGCTCACGCTCGCGCACGCACGCTCACGCACGCTCACGCACGCTCACGCACGCTCACGCACGCACGCACGCTCACGCACGCTCACGCACGCTCACGCACGCTCACGCACGCTAACGCACGCTCACGCACGCTCACGCACGCTCACGCACGCTCACGCACGCTCGCGCACGCACGCTCGCGCACGCACGCTCACGCACGCACGCTCACGCACGCACGCTCACGCACGCAATCCTAAACTAAACGCACCATCACTGTAAGGGCTTGCTCTCAAGACATTATGATCAATGCCCTTGGACGCGCTTGTCATTGAGCGTTGCCACGGTTCTTTCACTAAGGAGTCTACGGCGCCATCTCTGTGCCGTTCTTCAGATATTGATCACATAAAGACCCCAATTATCTCTTTGTTCAAAGAAACGATGGATCCACGCCCATGTTAGATCCAGACCCCAAACACTACTGCCAAACAGAAAACCTGGCTTGGTAACAAGCTGCAGATTGAGGATGAGGCCAGTACTCAGACGCTGGCTTGGTAACAAGCTGCAGGTTCAGGATGAGGCCAGGACTCACGTTGTAGTGGGCCAGCGTGTTGATGCGCTTCCACCTTCCCTCCTTCTGGGACGTCAGGTCCAGGTCAGACAGGATTTGCCCTGTGGAGCCAGGGCGCCACTCTGTGGTGGAGGTAAGAACAGCAGGCTCCAGTCGTCAGTGTGTTTGCATGTGGACTACATGTGTGTGTGTGTGTACAGTATGCATGTGTGTGTGTCCAGTCTTACCAAGCGTGACACTGTCCACCTTGGGTCTCTGTGAGTGAGTCAAGTTCTTGTAGACCTGCTCGATGATCTTCTCCTTCACCTGGGAGATGGTGTCACAGTTCAGCACCTTGACGGGTGTCACATCAGGTCCCTCTCCATGGACCAGCACCTGCAGGGTCTGATGGACGCACACACACGACAAACACAGACAAGCATCCACACACACACACACACACACACACAACAAAACACAGACAGGCATCCAGACACACACACACACACACACACACACACAGACAGGCATCCACACACACACACACACACACACACACACACAACAAACACAGACAGGCATCCAGACACACACACACACACACACACACAGACAGGCATCCACACACACACACACCACACACACACACACACAGGCATCCACACACACACACAACAAAACACAAACAGGCATCCACACACACACACACACACACAACAAAACACAGACAGGCATCCAGACACACACACACACACAGACAGGCATCCACACACACACACACACAACAAAACACAAACAGGCATCCAGACACACACACACACACAGACAGGCATCCACACACACACACACACACACACACACACACAGACAGGCATCCAGACACACACACACACACACAGGCATCCACACACACACACACAGACACAACAAAACACAAACAGGCATCCAGACACACACACACAACAAACAGGCATCCACACACACACACACACACACACACAGGCATCCACACACACACACACACACACACACACACACACACAGGCATCCACACACACACACACACACACAGGCATCCACACACACACACACACACGACAAACACAAACAGGCATCCAGACACACACACAGGCATCCAGATACACACACACACAACACAAACAGGCATCCAGACACACACACACACACACACACAGATGGACAGATCAGAGAACAGACAGCACCGAGAGAAAGAGACCGCCGATATCCTGAGGGGGTGGTTGCGCTGCTATGGCAACCCCCGGCGGCACAGACTGACAGAATCACAAGAGCGCGTGCGTAATGTCTGTGACACCTGACAGTGAGGTGTCACCTAGGCTGGCTAATGAGCGAGGCCGCAGCAGGGGACTCAAGTGACCTGGTGACACCGCTGACAACACTCTCCCCCACCTAGAAGAGCCTCTGCCGAGCCCTAACCACCCATACCATGCCTGCTGCACCTACTTCCTGCTTCCTCCACCAGATCCACTTCCTGACTGGATGAAGAAGCTTGAAAGATGGGGGGCGGAGTCATTCCTGTGTATTATCGCCATTTAATTCAATCACAGGGTGCAATCCATCGCAGAGGAATCTGTCATTCCCTTTCATTTGATAATTGTCCTTGACAAAACAGCATTATCCCTGGGCTTCTCTGTCTGCTTGCCATTTCTCCATTTCCTTCTTTAACCGCTGCTCTCAGATCCTGCAGGAGGACCAACCCCAACACGGCTAGGAAAGGACAAGTATGGCTGTCTAACGATCATTCAATCATATTATAATCATAATATCAATAATGTGTCATGATAATGTATTCAGTTCTTAGACGCTTTTCTCGAAAAATGACAGAGACCACGGGGGGATTTGAACCTGAGACTTGTTGATCTGCAGTCAAATACCATAACCACTGAGCGTTCCTCTCCCTGATGTGATGAGTGGCAGAGGAGGAAAGTTCCTGGGCAGAACGGTGTGTATGAAGCGTAAACATCCAGACACATTTAACAGCTGCGTTTCTTCGCTAGTTTTCTTAATTGAGCGTTGAACGCTGGAAAAGGCTGGCGAGACCAACAATAGCAGCTCAGACGGAACACATGGGCTGGTGGCACTGGAAACCATGGTAACGGCAATGTGTGTGTGGGTGTGTGTGTGTGTGCATGTATGTCTGTGTGCGCGCATGTCTGCATGCATGTGTGCATGTCTGTCTGTGTGCGTGCATGTCTGCATGCATGTGTGCATGTCTGCATGTGTGTCTGTGTGCGTGAATGTCTGCATGCATGCGTGTGTGCATGTCTGTCTGTGTGCGTGCATGTCTGCATGCATTTGTGCATGTCTGCATGTGTGTGTGTGCATTGCATGTGTGCATGCGTGCATGTGTTTGTGGATGTCTGCATGCATGCGTGTGCATGTTTGCATGCATGCATGCATGCGTGCGGCCAGCTCACCAGGACGCAGTACTCCACGTCGTCCCCCAGCAGACCCGTGTCATTGAGGGTGTACTTGGCCTTCTTCACACACTGATCCACAGGACCCTTCTCTATCTGGTGCTTGAGTGCACGGAACAGTTTGTACAAGGGTTCCCCCGTCGAGTCCTACACAGGGAACACAGAGACAGAGGACGCTTCCTTCACAAGCTGTATGCCGTTTCACTTGGAGGGAACTGTGGCATCTCTTTCTACCAAACTCTCTCTGCTCACAAGGACATACAATAGTAGTATTGATGCAGTTCATGCAATTAGATGACAAGTACACTTTCAGTTAAGGGGGGCTAAGTTTAGAAAACTCCATTTGTACTGAACATACTGTGGCATCCAAACTCCTACCAAAACTAATATCTAATATGAGGATGTGCTTCCCAATACAGGCATATCCACACATCAGACTTACCTTAAGGAACTGGTACAGGCAGATGGACATCCAGTTACACAGCATTCTCTCCACCACAGTCTCTGATCTAAGATAACACAGCAACACCAAACCTTAGGGCTTGTAGGATATAGTGCCAGTAATACTGTTTAGGTTCATAACAGAGGCGCGGTGTTACACGGTTCAGTGTGAGTGATGAGCCAGGGAACGTACGTTGGCTGCTTGTATGTTCAACTTGAGCATGTAATAAACATGGACTACTGGAAGTAATCTCAGTCGCATGATTCCAATCGCCAACGGTTATAACGAATTATTACAGGGCTAAACTTAGCCTTCCTACATTGCAACACCCATTGTTATCCATTAGCACGTCTAATTGCCAGTCATGTGTATGGAGGTTGATGTTAGCACAATGGAGTAATCAACATAATTGGTCTCGCCATTGGGGAATAATTATATACAGTGTACTTGCATAACACCCACTCAGAGATCGGTGCTGAGCAGAGTTGACAGTTGAGATTAGTTAACCTCAAGACATGCTACACAATAGGAAAGCAACTTTTTAGACAGCCAACTGGACTGTAGACAATCACAGGAAATTGGAAAGGGGATCGTCCAACGCAACGCATTCCAATGACGAAAATATTGCTGGAATGTTTCATAACATTCACAGTAGAATTTTTTTTTGCTATATTATTCCATGACAGTGTGTAAACAATTTACGAACCAAATAACCCCTTAAACTATGTCTCCAAAAACATCCTCTGGTATTTCTTTCATCGTTTGCCGGGGATAGGTTTGGGGCCCATGCCGTGTAGGTAAGATGTGTGCGAGTGTGTTTGTGCGAGTGTGTGTGTGTGTGTGTGTGTGTGTGTGTGTGTGTGTGTGGTGTGTATGGTTGTCTGTGTGTGTGTGTGTGTGTGCCTGTGTGTGTGTGTGTGTGTGTGTATGGTTGTCTGTGTGTGTGTGTGTGTGTGTGCGTGTGTGTGTGTGTGTGTGTATGGTTGTCTGTGTGTGTGTGTGTGTGTGTGTGTGTGTGTGCTCTCACCTGCGCAGCATTAGCTTTGGGTTCTTGCTCTGGACATACTCCTCCATCAGCTCCAGCAGCAGCGTCCTCATGATGTCCGTGTAGTACTCCAGCTTGCCGTGGAGCGCCACCGTGAGCAGAGAGGCGAAGTATACCTTGGCCCTGGCGTTGAAGTCCGGACGGCTCTCCAGCGTGCGGATGAACTGGGGTGGGGGGGGGGAACACGGAGCGTGAGGCGGGGGGGCGGAGGAAGCGCGGAGAGAGCGGAGAGAGCGGACGGACGACAGCCAAGGTGATGCATCGTCATCACAAGCTGACTCCACATTCATAGATATCCACAGGATTCATCATCGTTACATTACAACTGCCAGACAACAAGGTACTCAAGGTATTAACTTCCTGTCGGTCACCCAACACTGTCAGGTGACGGAGATGACAGTCTTGTCTGGCAGTTGTAACGTGATGATGATTTAAAATGGGGAAAGCTGGCGTGGTCAGGTGATGACTGAGGATAGTGTCCGACAGCAACAATCATTAACACAATAGTAATAGCAAAAGATGTGCAGCTATTCTCGGAACAAAACTATTTTTCACTGGGACAAAACCGAATGGGTTGTTAAGCAAGAACAATTCTCTTCTCAGTCAGGGTTAGGGGTCAGGGGTCAAGGTTAGGATCATGGTTAGGGTCCTCACATTGATGAGGAAGGTCTTGCTGTTGAGCAGGTTGGAGAACTGGTTGAGGGCCTGGGCCACGATGGCCTTGCGGTTCTCAGGGATGTCCAGCTTGCCCGTGATCATGACGTCGTTGGCGCCGTCCTTGGAGGGCAGGAAGAAGACGCGGTCGGTGTAGGTCTTGTAGTCCAGGAATGGGATGCGGCCTTCGCTTAGCTCGTTGGTGTGGTCCTCCATCTCAATCATCAGGTCTAGATGGGATTAGGAATGGTATTAGGCCTCAGCGCAGTCCCATAAAACTGTGCTTTCGTAGAGACTGAGGAAATACACAACTACACTACTGCATTCTACGAAATGAATTGCTTGACTTCTTAATCGTTGCAAATGCATGTATATTTGTCTTTGTGACAATGTGCTTTGTGTCCTAATGAAAACAGAGTGTTTGTCTGTATGTCATTAGCATGACAAAAGCACTGCCACTGCCTGCCAATTACTCGCTTTTTTTCCTTGTAGCGGCGTGTGTGTTTGTGTGTTTGTGTGTGTGTGTGAGTGTGTGTGAGAGTGTGTGTGAGTGTGTGTGTGTGTGAGTGTGTGTGAGTGAGTGTGTGTGAGTGTGTGTGTGAGAGTGTGTATGTGTGTGGTGTGTGTGTGTGTGTGTGTGCGCGTGTTTGTGCGCGTGTGTCTCGGTCCGTGAAACAGCGGCCTACCCGTGAACTCCTTCTTGCAGCGGTCTCGTACACTCTCCTCCAAGTTCTCCAGTTGGTGTTTGACTTTCTCATACTCCCTCTCTGCCTGCTGACTCTTCCTCCTGCAAACCAACAAACACAAGAAGAAGAGCTAGGCAGCTGTGCTGGACCAGCATGAGGAACTTGACATGCGTTCATGCTCACAGCAAATCACCCACATTTCCCAGCTGAGTCTCAGAGGACAATGAACACCGGCTACTGTCAATATGTGTCAATTACTGGAGCTCAAACTGTCAGTCTCTGAAGACGACCCCAAGTTAACAACAGGGCCCCGGACAAACTGTCTATACTGTACATCAATTATACATACTCCCCACAGGAAGAGAGTGTATGTGTGTGTGTGTGTGTGTGTGTGTGACTGTGCGTGTGTGTGTGACTGTGCGTGTGTGTGTGTGTGTGTGTGTGACTGTGCGTGTGTGTGTGACTGTGCGTGTGTGTGTGACTGTGCGTGTGTGACTGTGCATGTGTGTGTGTGTGTCTGTGCGTGTGTGTGTGTGTGTGTGTGTGTGACTGTGCATGTGTGTGTGTGTGTGACAGTGCGTGTGTGTGTGTGACTGTGTGTGTGTGTGTGAGACTGTGCGTGTGTGTGTGACTGTGCGTGTGTGTGTGACTGTGTGTGTGTGTGTGTGCGTGTGTGACTGTGCGTGTGTGTGACTGTGTGTGTGTGTGTGTGTGTGACTGTGCGTGTGTGTGTGTGTGTGTGTGACAGTGCGTGTGTGTGTGTGTGTGACTGTGTGTGTGTGTGTGAGACTGTGCGTGTGTGTGTGACTGTGCGTGTGTGTGTGACTGTGTGTGTGTGTGTGTGTGCGTGTGTGACTGTGCGTGTGTGTGACTGTGCGTGTGCGTGTGTGTGTGTGTGTGTGTACCTGTAGCAGTAGACTGAGATGGGTGTGTGTGTGTACCTGTAGCAGTAGACTGAGATGGGTGTGTGTGACTGTGTGTGTGACTGTGTGTGTGTGTGACTGTGTGTGTGACTGCGTGTGTGTGTGACTGCGTGTGTGTGTGTGTCTGTGTGTATGGTGTGTGTCTGTGTGTATGGTGTGTGTGTATGTGTGTGTGTATGGTGTGTGTGTGTGTGTATGGTGTGTGTGTGTGTGTGTGTGTATGGTGTGTGTGTGTGTGTGTGTGTGTGTATGGTGTGTGTGTGTGTGTATGGTGTGTGTGTGTGTGTGTGTGTGTGTATGGTGTGTGTGTGTGTGTGTGTGTGTACCTGTAGCAGTAGACGGAGATGGCTATAATGAGCAGCATGGGGACGATGACAGCAGGGATGATGACCAGGAAGGGGACCTCGTACTTCCTCTCGTAGTGGACCGATCCCACCACCCACTCTCCGTTCCCAAACTTGATCTGGACCACAGGAGGCAGCAGTGTCACATGACCACAGACACCACAAACATGGCCCGCTACTCTCACGGCCAACACAAGGGATTGTTTGCTCAGAGAGAACACTGGAACATAAAGGAGTTCTATAATGTATTTGCCGTGTACCGATACCAAGGGCCTCATTTAGACGTGTTTTGTGTAGATGATACACAAAGAAAATTACAAAATAGTTGACAGACATGAAAGGAAATCAGCTAATTGTGTTGCTAACTAATCATAATTAGGCCTACAGGCTGCATAGCTAATGTGTGATTAAATGTAATTATACAGAGTAAAGAAGCTACTCCCAATGCATTCCAAATGTGCTCTCGCTACCCCCAAACCAACAATTATAAAGGCAAATAAGACAACACAAAACTGAGAGGGTGGTACATGTGTTTGTATGTGTGAGCTGTAAGCCTTTGTGTGTGTGTGTGTGTGTGTGTGTGTGCTGTAAGCCTTTGTGTGTGTGTGTGTGTGCTGTAAGCCTGTGTGTGTGTGTACTGACCAGCAGGTCCAGGGGGTCAGAGCTTGTATCCCGGCGTTGTCGTTTGGAGCGGTCCCTGGGCTGGGTGGAAGGAGGTTCTAGAAACATCTTGTCGTCCTTCAGAGTGTTGACCACACAGGGGACCTCTCCCACGAAGGCCTGGGCCTCTTTCTCTTTCTCCGTCATGGCCTTGGAGAAGCCTTGTCCCTGAGGGCGGAGGTGGAGGCATCAACACTCAGACACATATCTCCTGTGTGTGTGTGTGTGTGTGTGGTGTGACTGTGGTGTGTGTGTGGTGTGTGACTGTGAGGTGTGTGTGTGTGTGGTGTGTGACTGTGTGGTGTGTGTGTGTGTGACTGTGAGGTGGAGGCATCAACACTCAGACACATACCTCCCGCTCCATTACAGAGGTGTGTGTGTGTGTGTGAGTGTGTGACTGTGAGGTGGAGGCGTCAGCCCTCAGACACATATCTCCTGTGTGTGTGTGTGTGTGTGTGACTGTGTGTGTGTGTGTGTGTGACTGTGAGGTGTGTGTGTGTGTGTGTGTGACTGTGTGTGTGTGTGTGTGGTGTGTGTGTGACTGTGTGTGTGTGTGTGTGTGACTTTGTGTGTGTGGTGTGTGTGACTGTGAGGTGGAGGCGTCAGCCCTCAGACACATATCTCCTGTGTGTGTGTGTGTGTGACTGTGTGTGTGTGTGTGTGTGTGTGTGTGTGTGACTGTGTGTGTGTGTGTGTGTGTGACTGTGTGTGTGTGTGACTGTGAGGTGGAGGCGTCAGCCCTCAGACACATATCTCCTGTGTGTGTGTGTGTGTGTGTGACTGTGTGTGTGGTGTGTGTGACTGTGAGGTGTGTGTGTGTGTGTGTGTGTGTGACTGTGTGTGTGTGTGACTGTGTGTGTGTGTGTGTGTGTGTGTGTGTGTGACTGTGAGGTGGAGGCGTCAGCCCTCAGACACATCCTGCTCCATTACAGAGATGTTGTCGTTTTTTTTACAGCTCCAGCCCAAAGTGACGTGGTTGGAAAACTGAAGAAAGCAGCCTAGAGTCTGTATGTCACTTAGATGAGTACTTGTCAAACAGCACGTCAACACATCAAACATACCCGACATCCTTTTTATACACAGTACATTTCAAACATACCCGACATCCTTTTTATACACAGTACATTTCAAACATACCCAGCATCCTCTTCATACACAGTACATTTCAAATATCCCAACAACCACTGATCAGCCTGCACAGTATGTTCCTATGTCAGCCTACAGTGACAACAGTGCAACAACATACACAGACTCGTAAATCGCCGCTCCCTCTCCTTTACCGCACCGCGGTAACCATGGCTGCCGCTGCCAAGTGGCACCGTTTTAGTAGCGTTGTTGTGTCAGCGTGAGGTTGCCGGGGAGCAGGGGGGGAGGGGAGGGGACACTCACGGTGACAATGATCATGCTGCTGGGTGTGATGACCTTCTTGGTCAGCTCGTCGAAGGTGGGGTCCTGGTGGTAGTCGAAGGGCTTGAGCTCCCTCTCCCAGTTATCCAGCAGGATGAAGGTCCTGTAGTCCTGCATCTGGTACGAGCTGTTCACCTCCGGGGAGTGGAACTTCAGCATGGTGTCGTTCTTACTGTGGCACTCCTGGATGAACTGGAGGGAGGGAGGGAGGGAGTAGGGAGGGAGGGAGGGAGGGAGAGAGGGAGGGAGGGAGGGAGGGAGGGAGGGAGGGAGGGGGACGGGAGGGAGAGAGAGAGTAGGGAGGGAGGGAGGGAGCGGAGGGAGGGACGTGCGGCGGGCATGGCGGAGGGAGGGAGGGAGGGACGGGGAGGGAGGGAGGGTAGGGAGGGAGTAGCGGGTGAGGGATGGGAGCGTGCAGGGAGCGCTATGGGAGGGATCTGAGGGAGGGCGGGAGGGAGGGAGGGATGGGAGAGATACAGAGCGAGAGAGGGATGCAAAGGCAGACGGAGAAATATGAAAAAGTGGGAGATGATGAGAGAGAAACGGAGAGTAAGAGGGTGAAGGAGAGAGAAAAGCCGGAAGGAAAAAAAGAAGAAGAGGGGTGAGGGAGAGTAAATGTTAAACTGACTATTAAATCCCAGATATGACACTAAACAGCTTATTCCCATGGATACCTCATGGTGGCTATAAAATATCTAACGGGAGCCCACAGTACATATGGCTTTCCCTTCCGCCATGGTGACTTTCCCCAACATAGACTGGAAATACACCGCGACTTGAACTGGACTCCAGTCACTGGAGTCCGACAGCCCCAGCCTCCCTGCGGCCCCAGCCTCCCTGCAGCCCCAGCCTCCCTGCGGCCCCAGCCTCCCTGCGGCCCAGCCTCCCTGCGGCCCCAGCCTCCCTGCAGCCCCAGCCTCCCTGCAGCCCCAGCCTCCCTGCGGCCCCAGCCTCCCTGCGGCCCCAGCCTCCCTGCGGCCCCAGCCTCCCTGCAGCCCCAGCCTCCTGCAGCCCCAGCCTCCTGCAGCCCCAGCCTCCCTGCAGCCCAGCCTCCCTGCAGCCCTCAATCTTTAGATTGGTCGAGTCAACAGAATAGAAGCCATTGGAGGAGATTAGGAATGTCACCCAGATGACTCCATCATGCAGCAGTTTTGCGGGCCCCCCAGCCCCCCTCTCTGGCCCCCCCTCTCTGGCCCCTGCTTGCCACCCATAGACTGAGCAGCCTGACCACATAATCCCCAGTAACCTTAATGCCTGTATTAAATTTAGCCTGGAAATGAAATGGAATCAAATCGCTGCTTATCCCGCTGGAGGGCATGAGGGGGTCGTGGCAGCGGCCGTCCGTGCCCAGCCCGGGACCCCCACCCGGGGGACGAGCCTGCGCCCGAACCCACAACCCCTCCATTCCATTATTCAGGGAATGAATCTGATTATATTTTTTGAGTCATGCAGAGAGGATGAGAGGATGAATGTGAGCTTCTTTGAGCAGTCTTACAGGTTTATGGACTTATGGATGATAAGTGAGCAGAACAGGATGGACAGTAATGCTGGCTTACGGGCTGGACTCGCCCTGATCACTGAACGTTAGCTCATGAGGGGAGGGGCCAGTGAGGAGCAGACAGATACGGGGGGTTCAGGGAAGGTTCTGGATGAACCATAGTGGTGGTAGGAGAAGAGGGGTGTGTGTGCGTGTGTGTGTACTCACCTCAGACTCCTTATGGGCGATTCCAGACCAGTCCTCCCCCATAGCTTGGACTTTTATAACGGCACTCTGGATGAGGTCGAACCCTGAGCCTGTGACTACAATCGTCCTCCCTCCACTGGAGACACACACACACACACACACCATTAGAACTGCGCACATCCCGTCCTTGATTGTCTGCTGCACTTACTACGTGTGCTGCCTGTATGTGGCTTTGGATAAAAGCATCTGCTAAATGAATACATGTAAATGCAAAACACCTTGTTTACAACACGGAAATTAAGATTGATTATTCTAAATGTCGTGTTGATTTAAACAGGAAACAGGTGTACGCACCAGACGAAGCTGCTTTTGGGGTCGTGCTCCAGGATGTTAGGGTTCTCCAAGAACTGGAAGGCGGCGGGGATGGTCGTGGTCGTCTTCCGACCGTACTTGACCGTCATGGTCAAGGGGTTGGACGGCACCTTCTCGGCGTTGTACTCTCCTGTTTTACAGATGATCTCAGGGCCGAAGTGCATCCTGCAGACACACACACACACACACACACACACACAGCCACGTGTCAATACTGTCAAAGCGCACCCTCAGAGGAATGGCTGAGCGACCGTCTCGTTCTGCTACCGGGTGGAGGACCAGAGAACGCTCTCAGGAAGGTGGGGAGGACGTGTTGGAGAACACGGCCAAGGACACAGGTGATGGCGGAGGCTTGTTTAGCGGATGAGGTCACAGGGTCGCGGTGTAGGGGGAGGAACATGACAAGGCCCTGACAGCCTGTTAGTTGCAGCGAGGCGCGTGGCGGGCCTTTTATTTCACGTCACCTGCGCTCCAAATGTCACCTGAGGTGGCCTTGTACACAAGCTCTACTCTCGTGCTCTGGACGTTGTGTGAATGTGGAATTTGGGCAAAGTTGTTCCTTGAAAACCAAGGACAATCGGGTTGAAGTAATAAAATATTAACTATGCATTGAAAAGCGCCACAAACTCCCCACTGAACATGCCCTATGAATGAGTTCAAATCAATGGTATCCACCCTTCTCGAATCGAACCCCTTCAGTTGAAATATCTGCTATCCACTCATATAGAATTGAATAGTAATGTACCTCACCGCAGTGCAGTGAATGATAAAACCCCCTTCAGTGAAAACGCCTTATCCCCCCGTCTTATCTCCCCGTCCTAATTCCGCTCCCAGATGTGAACTTACACGTGCACTCCACCGCTCCGACGGTCACTTGAATGTCGTTCTTGGTGGCTGTCTCCAGGTCGGAGCCAGATATGGTGATGAGTGTCCCCCCAGCTTTGGGCCCCTTGGAGGGGTGGACAGCCTGGGGGGTGGGGTCCTGGGGGAAGGGGGAGTCGGAGTCAAGAGAAACACTCAAACACTCATCGAAAGCCTGCACAAAGAGACACATGTGCACGCACACACACACACACACTCGCACAAACACTCGCACACGCACACCACACACACCACCACTCGCACACACACCCACACCACACACACACAGACACCCCAGAACAGCTAAGCAGGCAGTTAGTCACAGCTGAGGCAGTGAGAGATATGGGGAAAGCTAGTTAAGTGGTTACAATGTAACCTGTTAGAGAGCGAGAGACCACGTGGGCCTCAGCTCAGCACTATAGTGAAGTAATGAGTCCATTCATCCTTATCACATAGTGAACCCTCTCCTAATCCAACAGGACCATGCCCTCTCCTAATCCACAGGACCATGCTGGAAGGGTTTAACTCAAGGGAATATCTTAGAAATGGGCAACAACAAGGGTCATTCTACAACTGTACAGCGAAAGTAGTCTTAAAACTGTTCAAAATCGTCTTAAATACTCCAACCCAAACTAGCCGGTTAGGGTTACCCTGTATGTGAAGTAGACAGAGGAGGTTCCTCTCTTCCCTCCGGCCACCTCCACCTCCACCTGGCCGTAGCTGGTCCTCAGGGGGTCCAGGGGGCCGATCTCACCACACCACCTAGGAGGAAAACCAGAGAGAGAGAGGGTGAGACAGAGAAACGTGACAGTGTTATGTGGTGGGTGGGTTGTGTGTTTTATGTGTGGGTGGGTTGTGTGTGTTGTGTGGGTGGGTTGTGTGTGTGTGTGTTCCTGTCATGTGTTGGGTTGTGTGTGTGTGTGTGTTGTTTTGTGTGTGTGTGTTCTGTGGTGTGTTGTGTGTGTGTGTTACTAGACAGGACACATGCCCAGAGTGATGCTGGTGTCTAACCTGGTGGAGACGGTGTACTTGTCTCCCTGGTGTGCACAGGGGACCCCCACCACAGTGATGCTCTTGATATCCTCCTTGTGGATGCCGAGGTTGGAGCCCCTGATGGTGACAGAGATGCCACCCGTCCCATGGGCCCGAAGCGAGGGACGATCTGAGGGGGGAGCTGATTTAGGACTGAATTTATTCAAGAAACTCCATGCACAGAGATCATGAATCATAAATCACACAAGATCATAAATCATTTAACACACAAGTTAGCTGGCTGTCTGCAGTTTGTATCAGGGCCTGGTATATTTCATGGTCTTGCCATGGGGCTTAGGTCCTGCTTGGGTCACTGAAACTCAATCATTTAGTATAAAGAAATCAAAAAGAGACTATATTTTATGTGGCGGGATCTGCTTTGGGAAAAGCCTCCAAAAGTAAGGAATTCAAACTCAACCAATGCAATAGAGCTAGAGTGATGTAACAAGTGTAATAGCAGTGTAGTGGAAGAAAGCTAGTTTGTGCATGGGTCTATTTCCAAATGAGGGTTTTGCGATCAGATGTGACTTGGTGTCAAATATTAGCAAAGCTTTTAGAAGTGCCGACACAACTATGGGCATGAATATCTTATCTGGAGAACTGGAACTGCAGTTAATGAATACAGAACCAATACAGTACAGTCACATCAGCATAAAACACCCTTCAAATGAATTCCATCCACGGTTGGCGTAAGCCCATTCGACCAACTGATCGTCAAAGCCAACATGCCAACGATGTGAAGCCATCGGGCCAACACGCCCCCTCGAGGTCAAAGGTCACCAAGATAAGGAGTGGAGGACTCACGTCGGAGATCTGGGGGTCGGGGCACGCCGTGTCCTGGGGGTTCTCCGTGCACAGCTTCTCGTACACACACGACTTCCTGCCCGCGCACCACACACCACCGGTACTTGGGGTCGGCGTTCTTGCACAGGCTACAGTCCCTCTCGGCCCATGGAGCAGTTATACAGAGTCACGAAGACGACGACGAGGGGAGCTGAGAGTAGTCGAGAGAGTGAGAGAGAGCAGATGAGCAGAGAGAGAGGAGTGAGAGAGAGAGAGGGAGAGGGAGAGAGAGAGCGAGAGCGCGCGCGATGCTAGAGAGATCGATCGACTGTGAGAGAGTCTGAGAGCGAGAGAGTGCGACTGCGCGAGTGCGACGCGCTGGAGCTGCGCGAGCGCGTGCGCGAAGCGTGTGTGCGCGCGCGCGCGCGCGTGCGCGTGCGCGCGCGCGCGCGCGCGAGCGAGAGCTCTAGCGCAGTGCGCGCGTACGACTCTCGTCTCTCTCTCTCTCTCTATTCTCCTTCTCTTCAGTTGAGCGACACTCGCTTCAGTGTCTGTTTTCTTATTGCCGCAGGGTCATCCTGACGCTACTGATTAGTAATTCAGCTGGATGCTTTGACCAGCGCAATGCTTCAATCGGTATGGTGCTGGGAATTGTAACCGATGTACAAAAAAGATATCTGAAGGACTGTGTACTGAAACACACACACACACACACACACACACACACCGGAGGCACTACTATCTGAATCCCTAATTAAAATGTAAGCCTTACCATTCAGTGTGCTGTCTATCTTTTTGCCCGAGTCTCTGTCCTTCACATAGAAGAGCACGTTGGTCTCCGGTGACTTGTCGAAGGAAAACTAGAAACGGGAACAATATGAATTATTAATACAGTGTGTGAATATCTAGTGATTAACGACACTTCAGACTCGACGCGTGGGCTAGGCCAATGCTAAAAAGAAAAGAGAGAAAAAAGTTTCACTCCATCCAGAGTCTGGCAGACGTTCAAAACAGCCGAAGAAATCAATGTTGGAAAAGAACAATCGCTGGGGGCTGGGTGCTGTGTGAGTTCTCCTATCCCGCGATCGGAGGACTTCCAGGAAGGGAGAGAGGAAGTGACACGTTTGTCCCATGAGGGGGTGCTGTTACATCAACGAGCCTCTTGTGGTATACCAAGGGTCAAGACTACGAGGTTTTCCACAAGCGAGAAACCACCATTTCAACAATTTGCACACACCTTTTCACCTTGGCAATGCTATGTGAGAGCTGTCGGACAAATGAGCAATGGACTCTGAGGAGGACGTGGTGAGAGAGGAAGCGCGAGGGATGAGAGGAGAGGTGATGAGAGGAGTAGAGGGATGAGAGGAGATGGGATGAGAGTGACAGAGGGAGGTGAGAGATGATAGCGAAGAAACTAAGTAGCGAGATGGAGATCGAGATAGTGTGATCTAGCTGAGCTGCTTCCCGATGCTCCCACTAGGATCTCTCGCGTCTCTAGCGGGAGATCTTTCGCTCTTTGCGCAGTGCTTATATTCTCTCGTGCTACTCTGTCCTCTTTCTGCTCTGCGCTCTCGCTTCGTCTCTCGCTCTTCTCTTCTGCTTCGCTCTTTCCCTCTTTCTTCGATGAAGAGAAGTGTGTGTACTCCACGGTGTCAGCCGCTGAAACTGTAGAAAGGTCCCTTCTCTGTCTTGACGTCCTCCTCTGTGTTCCTCATCACTCGTACCGATGGAGACGTCCGGTCCTTAGAACACAGGAGCAGAGGGGGGTCACTCTGACCCTGCTCTATACCACACAGGTCAAGAGATGTTGCTACACTGTGGTCATGGTTAAGGTACGTTTTTCACATTGCAGTCATGGTTAAGGTATGCTATTACATTGTGGTCATGGTTGAGGTACGTTATTTACATTGTGGTCATGGTTAGAGATGTTGCTACACTGTGGTCATTGTCAAGGTACGTTATTACACTGTGTTCATGGTTAAGATGTTTTGCTACACTGTGGTCATTGTCAAGGTATGCTATTACATTGTGGTCATGGTTAAGGTACGGTGTTGTATTGTGGTCATGGTTAAGAGATGGTTTGGTGGTTTGACACATACAGGGTTCACAAACCCATGAGAAAGTACAAACACAGATGAACAACAAAGAAAACAACATACAAACAACAACACAAACTGAACCCAAACCCATGTGTACCTTGTAGGGGTCGAGGTTGATGCCCTCGAAGCTGATGATGGTTTTGAAGCCAACGGGGATTAGGACGGGATCAGGGTTCTCAAACTGAGGACACTTTGTCATCTACACAGAAAACAAAATATATACACACACCGGTTTCAGTCATCAGCATCAGAGCAGCATTTGCATTTACATTTGAGAGCCACTTAGCAGGCGCTCTCATGCGGAGCGACTAGATACAGTATCAGCTGAACATCTGTCCCGCCATCAATTAATAATATCCAATCCCCCCAAGACGTCAGGTGCAGGAGATGTTGTGATACGAAAGCTTAGAAAGCTGTGGAGCGGTTAAGTCTTTGGGACGGGCAGAGGGGGGCGGGGTCAGGGGGGCGGGGTCAGGGGTCAAGGTCGGGGGCTGGCTTACCTGTTTGGTGTCTGATATGTGGCCTGTGACCGTGTCGTCCATGTCACTGCAGGTGTGGCTCTGGTGTTCCACTGGCATCCCCATGGGCTGGACACGCAGACATACACCTGCCATGAATCAGAATCAGAATCAGAATTTAGAATCAGAATCAGAATTTAGAATCTGAATCAGAATCAGAACAGGGCATACACCTGTCATGAAACAGCCACACAACGTGAATCAGAATCAGAAAGCTGAGTTTTTACTACGGTTTCAGCTTAGTGTTTCTCCCTATAGCCTACTTTACATCTTTTGAACCTTTCAAAGCCTATCCTGATTCACTTCAGATCACATAGATTTTCTCCCTGGTAGCCACAGCCAACTAACTAAGGATTGAGTGAGAGGAGGTGGGGAGAATCAGAATCAGAAAGGGATTTATTGGCCATGAAAGTTTTCACAGACAAGGAATTTGCTTTGGCAGGAAGGTGCATACAATAAACATATAGTAACCTTACATTTAAATATGTGGACTATCTATACTAAATATCTATACTATATATCTATACTATCTATACTAAAGTATTTAGTATACATAGTGCAAACACACAAACTTGAGAGCAAAAACAGAAATCTAATTTGTGACAAAAAAAAACAACTAAAGAAAACATGCAAACTCATCACGAATCCACACAAATCCATGTTGTTGACAGTAAAATATGTCTCTGTAACATGAAATAAACAAAGCTCATTTATCAGATATTCCGCGGAATGAAAAAACAGCACAGAGTACAAAAAGAGGTCGAAAAAAAAGAACATAGGAGATCGACCTTCATTTTTTGATTAATGAAAAGGAAACTAAAGCAATTTCCTCCAGGTTGGTTATGGAATTGGGGAAAACGCAGGAAGTGCATTCAATCCTGGGTCCAGTCATGCATCACAATTTACACAGGAGAGCTTTCTCTCATCCGTAAGCACGCTGCAATTCATTTCCATCAAGGTTGTCAGACCCTCATCAGCAACAGCTTGGTAGCGCACAGAGAGCTAACAAACGAGTGAGTGAGCTAGGTAAGCACGCTAGGTAGCCTGCTAGCGAAGAGCTAACTCACGGTGTGTTCTCTGCTTTCTTCACTGTGGCGGAGCAGTTGTAAAACTTGAACTCCCCTGGTCGCCAGCTCCACGGTCTCGTTCACATAGATCTTCACGGGCACGCTACAAAGTCTGTGAGAGAACGAGAGGAGGGAGGAGAAGGCAGAGGGTTTGTTGAGAGGGAATCAGAGGACGGGGGGAGCTGTGTCACCTCAGTTCACCATGACAACATGAGGTCAAGCTATAGACAACTGTTGTGGAGAAGGTGAATGGGGGTCATACCCTGGTCCTCCGGTGTCGGGGGGAGGGCGTCGGGGTTGGGGAGCGAGCAGGTCACCTGACCGGAGTCGGACATGGTGCCTTCGCTTCGGAAGGAGCGGAACACACAGCGCAGGCGGTCCGAACCCCCGATGGACGGAGGAGGGAACATTGATCTCCACCTGAGGGAGGCAGGGAGGGAGACGGATGTGAGGGAGAGGGAGAGGGAGAGAGAGAGAGGGACAGAGAGAGAGAAAGAAGAGAAAGAGAGAGAGAGAGAGAGCGAGAGAGCGAGAGAGCAAAAAGATGAAGTGGTGTGTGTGTGAATCACAGACAGAACGAAAGAGAGAAGAGTGTGAGAGAGAGAGGAGAGAGAGGAGAGAGAGAAGATCGAGAGAAGAGAGCAAAAAGAGGAAGTGGTGTGTGTGTGAATCAAAGACAGAACGAAAGAGAGAAATAGGTGTGAGAGAGAGGAGAGAGAGATCGAGAGAGAGAGAGAGGAGAGATAGAGAGTGAGTGTGAGCGAGAGAGAGAGAGAGAGAGTGAGTGTGGAGAGAGAGAGAGTAGAGAGAGAGAGGAGAGAGAGAGAGAGGAGAGAGAGAGTCAGACAGCCCTGTGAGCTGCAGCCTGAGTACGTCCCAGGTATAATAAGCTGCCTTTCTAGACAGCTTCCCAATGGATCAATGAACAGCCGAGCACACTGCACACTGTTCGACAAGTCACACCGGAGACCCTTTTCATTAGCAAACCCAAGAGTCTGAAAAAGTGCTTCAAATGGCGTCTAGTACCTGCTGGGGTCTTTGTACAGCTGAGGTTGGGTGGGTGGAAGGACACGATCTTCACACACTGCTGCCGAGGGCTCCACAGCCAGCCGTTCTTCTCCTCCGCTCGCCTGCAATCAGATCTCCGAGTACACCTGGAGAGAAAAAACACCAACTCCATCAGGCACTGCTCCCGCCAGGCACTCCACTTTATCCCTCGCCGAGTGACCTTCCTCTCAGAACAACGATCATTAGGAGTTGCCTTTGATGTTCTGTTCAACCACCTCAACCTCGAGTTCAGTCGTGTATTAAGTCGAGTCAGTTCAACAGCACAGCCCGTGTATGACCCAGTTCAAAAGTGACCTTCGACCTAACAAGCGGATTATCTGGCACAGCTTCCCCGTAAGAATCCAGACCCTGCCTGCCTGGCAGATCTAACTGCCCCGGAAGCTTTACAGACATGGTAAGCAGAGCAGGAGCACAATGGGGGTGCAGAGTTTTGGGAGAGTCAGCAATAAAACAGTGAACAAACACAGTGCTGCTCTGGGCAGATAGAGAGGAGCCAGGGCCAAGAGAGTGAGAAGGGAGGGGGTGAGTGGAGAAGGGAGGGGGGAGTGAGAACGGGAGGGGCGGGAGTGGAGAGAGATGGGAGGGGTGGGTGGTAAGTGGGGGGATTGAGAAGCGGGGGGTGAGTGAGTAGGGAGGGGTGGTGAGAAGGGAGGGGGTGAGTGAGGAGGGGGGGGTGGAGTGAGACCGGGCGGGGTGCGTGCGCCGGCCGGGACGGGCGGGCGTTCGCCGGGCATGGGGTGCGTGCATGCGGGCTGTGTGCTTGCGCCGTGCGGTGGGCGTGCCCGCCTGGCTGGGGGGCGTGCGCCGGGCGGGGGTTCGCTGCGGCCGGGCGAGCGGGGGCGTGCGCCGGGGGGGGTGCGTGCCGCCGGGCGGGGGGTGCGTGCGCCGGCGGAGCGGGGGTGCGTGCGGCCGGGGCGCAGGGTGGCTTTGCGGCGGCGGGGGTGCGTGCGCCGGGCGGGGGGGCGTGCGGCGGCGGGGGTGCGCTGCGCCGGGCGGGGTGCATGGCGGCGGGCGGGGGTGGCGTGCGGCGGGCGGCGGGTGCAGTGCGGCGGGCGGGGGGTACGTGGCGGCGGGCGAGGGGTGCGTGCGGCGGGGGCTGGCGGGCGTGCGCCGGGCGGGGGTTCGTGCGGCGGGCGGGGGTGCGTGCGCCGGGGCGCGCGGCGGGTGCGTGCGTGCGCCGGGCGAGATGGTGGCGTGGCGCGCGCCGGGCGGGGTTGCGTGCTCCGGGCGGGGGTGCTTGCCGGGCGCGCGGGGGTTCACCGTGCGGCAGGCGGGGGTGCTGCGCCGGGCGGGGGGCGTGCGTCCCGGGCCAGGCCCGGCTTGTGTGGTGTGTGTGTGTGTGTGTCCTCTCTTTTCCCTGTGTGTGAGTGGTATTCCATCTTATTTCCCTGTATCTGTCCCGATACTTGCGAGTGTGTGTGTGTGTGCAAATTTGTTTGTGCGCAATTGATCTTTTTATGGTGCGTGTGTGTGTGTAGGTGCCGTGTGTGTGCAGGTGTGTGTGTGTGTGTGATAGGTGCGTGCAGACGGGAGAGAGAGGGAGATGCTTACCTGCCTCCAAACACACCAGCCACAGTACGGTCCTTCAGAGCACCGCGCAGACTGGCAGTCCTTCTCAGATGACACGCCTGCACTGCCACCGGGTGGGTGTTGTGTTGGGGACGGTTGGGTGGTGGCTGTGGTTCTTGTTGGGGCATGGGGCTGGGGACCAGTCCTAGATGGGCTGGCCTTTGTGTGTTGCGGGGGGGTCGGGGGGCATCACACGGGGGTCACGACACAGGCCACCCATACAAACCCCCCACACACATATAACACCCACACACCCAGCCCATAACACACACACGTTAAATAAAACACTGTTGTTCAGCTGAGCCCCTTGGGCAGTATTCTCTGTGTGGTGGAGAGAAAGGAGGAGATTCAAGTGAAACAGACAGCGTGTTGGGTTTGTGGGTGGGTTGTACGGCATGGCCCCTGTAGTCATTGGTGACAAGTGGTAGCACACCAGGCACGCCAGACCAAAGACACGGGAAGGGAAGGCCATTATGTATGGGGGTGGGGGGGGGGGTTTGTGGTGGTGGGGGGGGTTGGGGGGGGGGGGTTGGGGGGGGGGGGGGTCTTTGGTGATCGTCTGGAGAGGTGTACAGGGTGGGTGGGGTGTCTGGCGGGGAAAGGTGGAGAATAGAATCTGAACAAATTCGTGTGGGGAGCTGTGCGCGGTGTGGCTACGAACTAGATGGTGGTGTTGGGAGCGGAAGAAACAAGACACGCGACGCTCACGGACGAGAACCCGGGCGGGCTCTAGAGGGGCAGGCGGCAGGGAGACGACACGTTAGAGGACACACGTGGGAGACAGCACGAAGAGGAAACAGCCGAACAGTCTAATGGAACGACCGGAGGAGACGTCGCGGGGGTCAATAGTGTAAGCAGACGCAGAAACTGCACACTGAGGGGGTTCTACGAACGATGGTGGTACGGTCACAGGAAAGGTGGCGGATACATAAGTAAAACGCCACCACAGGTTGGAACAGGGTGGGAGTGACAGGCGGACGGGGAGTGATGTCGTGAAGTGGCGGGTCGGTCGGGACTACGACGGAGGGAAAAGACGTGACACATGTAGGACACAGCGAGAGGTCGGGGAACAACGGTGGGCAGGGAGCAACAAAAGGAAAGGGGAAGGGGGGCGAGCACTGGGAGAGACGACCAACGGGAGACAGTGAGAGGGAGTACATTCTCAGGGTGGCAGAGAGGTCGAAAGAACGGTCGGTGTCATGCGGAGGAGACGCACGGTGAGAGGACGACACAGGAGGAGGCGAGCACAGGGATGTAGGGTGGGGGAGGACCAGGTGCGTGAGAGACGGACAGAGGAGAAACACGACGAGAAGGACGTCGTCACAGAGAGGAGACACACAGAGGGGGAGGACGTGGGACACTGGAGGACAGGTATTGGCGAGGAGGACGGACACGGAGGGAGGTGACGACACGAGGGGAAGGAGGAACGATAGGACTAGAGAACGAGGCAGGAGTGGCGGTGAGGGGACAGGCGATGAGAGAGTGTGGAGACGAGCGGGGAGAGAGGAGGACGGTGGGGTGGTGTACACAGTGGTGGGTGATGGTGGGTACAGATACACATGAGGTAGGAGGGCATGAGAGATTACGAGCGGATGCAGGCGATAAGTCATATGGCGGAGGATGACGACACGAGAGGGAGGGACGAGTGACAGAGGCAGGGTAAAGTGGGGGGTGGGTGGGGGTGGGACACGGATGCATAAGAGAGGAGGTAGGACGAGGCGGGGGAGGATTTATGTGGGGGGGGGGGGTGGGGGGGGGGGTGGGGGGGGAGACTACACAGAGGGGGAGGGTGGGGGAGCGAGCTACACATGATGTGGATGGACGACAACGATAGGGGGAGACGGGGGGGGGGGGTGGCTGGGGGGGTGGGGGGAGTTGTCAGGAGGATGAGATCACGCAAGGCCGAGGTAGGGAAGTGACCCAGTGCTGTGATGTTGACGGAGGCGAGTAGAGGGACGACAACGGATGATACAGTAGGCAGGGAGTGGGGAGGAGGTCTCGACAGGTCAGAGAGGGAATCAGGGGCACAGGGGGGGTGAGGAGACTAGACACAGAGGAGGAGCGTGAACAGATGGGAACGCACATACGAGGAGGACGACACAGATGGGAGGACAAGAGGGGTTGAGGGACGACACATGTGGAGGACGACACAGAGGGAGGACGGGGTCGGCACAGTAGGAGGACGACACAGAGGAGGACGACCCAGAAGGAGGACGACACGTGAGGATACACATTGGAGGACGACACGGAGGGGATTGGGAGGACGACACGAGTTTGAGGAGGTACGACACAGGGAGTAAGGGGGTAAAACTACACAGAGTTATTACGACACTAGAGGATGGAGCGAGCGACCGTAGTTGGGGAAGGAGACACAGGGAGGACGACACAGGAGGTAGTACACACAGAGATTCGAAGAGGAGTGGAGGACGACACAGATGAGGGACGACAGGCAGAGGGAGGCGACACAGATGAGGAGGACGACAACAGTAGGAGCAAGGACGACATCGAGGTGTTGACGGACAAAGGGAGGGAGGACACAGAGAGGAGTAGTTACAACACAGAGGATGACTTAAGCACATAGGAGGAGAAAGTACTACACATAGGAGGTGCGGAAGCGGGATGAGGAGGTGCACACAGATGAAGGGGGGGGTGGAGGTGCGACACAGATTAATGACGAACAGAGAGGAGGTGACGACACAGAGTGAGGATGACTAACCCAGAGGATGACGACACATAGTATGACTGACCAGAGTATTGACTACACATGCAGAGAGGAACGACACATGGATGACGACAGAGAGGGAACGTACACAGGCTGAAGTGGGGATTGCCTACGGGTGCAGCAGTTGGAGAAACGGGTAGCGCAGAGGAGGACGACACAGAGGAAGAGAGCGCCACAGAGGAGGAACGATACAGGTGAGAAGACGACACAGGGATGACGACAGGGGGGGCGGGGGTATTACGACACGGGAGGAGACGACACTAGGAGGGGTATGGGGGAGGGGAACAGCACTTAGTTGGAGGAAGCGACGAGCGTATGAGGCGTTAGCGGACAACTTGATGATGAAGCGACGGGGCGGATTGATAGGCGTGCCGGACCTATGATTAGGACGACACAGATGATACGCCGATGCGGTGAGGTGGGAGGTGTACTCCTGATGAGACTACACAGAGTAGGCAGCGACGAAGAGACACACATAAGATTGACGACAACTGAGATTAGGGGTGGACACACTAGAGGGGAGTGGGACTACAGTCGGTCCAGGGGGGGGGGGGGTGCTGGGTGTAGCTCGCGAGCGGCAGTATTATTGGGTTTGGGAGGGGCTTAACAGGCCAGAGGAGAGGACAGCCGGGGGGGGCAGGGTGAGGTAAAGGACTACACAGAGAGTTGACGCAGCTAGGGTTAGGACCACATAGGAGGACGATAACAATAGACGACAAGCGTAGGAGGACAACAGAGGAGGACGACACGAGAGTAGACGTACACAAGGAGACACCACAAGAGGGGACACACAGAGATGACGACAACAGAGGAGGGACGACACAGAGGATTAACGACAGTAGAGGAGACGCACAGTAGAGGACGACACAGAGGAGGAAGGGTCTAGACACAGAGGAGTAACGACAGAGAGGAGGACATACAGAGGAGGACACACAGATGTGAGGACACAGAGGAGTATCACAGAGGGAGGATGACGACAGGGACGGATGTACGACGACAGAGGCGTAACGACACAGAGGAGGAGGACACACAGAGGAGACTACACGAGGAGGACTACACAGAGTATGAACGACCAGAGGGTGGGGGAGCGCAAGGATGGAGCACGAGGGGACGGATAGTAGGACGACACGGTGGAGTGAGGACGACACGGGAGGACGACCATAGTGAGAAGGACGATCAGATGATGCGACACAGAGGAGGATATAGCAGAGGAGGACGACACAATGAGGACGACAGAGAGGTGATGGGGGGGGGGGACGACCCAGATAGATGTGCTGCGACCCAGAGGAGGAACGACACAGAGGGAGTGGAGCTACACAGTTGGGACGACACGGAGGGGATGATGACACAGAGGAGGAGACACAGAGGAGGACGAACAGAGGAGAGGAACGACACAGAGGATGGATGAACACAGAGGGGACGACACAGTGGAGGACGACACAGAGGAGGACGACCAGCAGGATGACGACACAGCGGCATAATAAAACGACACCGAGGAAGACGTACACAGTGGAGGACGACAGCGGAGGAGGACGACACCGAGGTTGAGGACGACACAGAGGGGACACACAGAGGATGACGACACAGAGGAGGACGACACAGAGTAGGACGACACAGCGGAGGACGACACAGAGGGACGACACAGAGGAGGACTACACAGAGGTGGACGGGGGACAATGAGGAGGACGGACCAGAGGAGGACTACACAGATGAGACGACACAGAGGAGGGAACCGACACAGGGGGGGTTAAGGACTACACAATGAGGCGACAGCGGCGGGGGGGATGAGGACTACGAGACAGGGATGAAGAGGACGACCCAAGGAGGAGGCACGACACCGATTGGGGGGAGGGGGGGGGGGGGGGGGGGAGGGACGAACACCGATATGAGTAGGACGACACAGATGAGTACTACAGCGAGGATAGTGTACTAGCTACACGCTGAGGTACGACGCACGAGGAGTTGTATACGGGGGGACACAGGGAGGGGGGGGGGGAGGTTGGAGGCGGACACAGAGAGGTGTGAGCGACAACGGAGAAGGAGAAACTACACAGAGGGAGTGAGCGACAGGCGATGTTTAATGACTGACGACAGTAGAGGGGACTACACGAGAGGAGGAGACGACACAGAGTATTGACGACAGTCGAGGAAGGACTACGACAGGAGCGGAGGCACGACCACAAGGGAGGAGGACTAACAGAGGATAGGACTACGAGACATATGTGATGACGACACATATGGATGGACGACACATATTGAGGACTGACACAAGTAGTACGACCCAGTATGGAGTGGACTACACGAGGGAGTGGGGGGAATGGGACGACAGAGAGGAGGACGCCAGATGAGGGAGTGTCCGCAGAGAGGATGAGGACGACACGATAAGGTGACTGACACAAGAGAGGTGACGACACAGGCGGTAGGACTGACACGAGGATGAGGGGAGGGATCGACCCAGAGGAGACGACACAGAGGATGACGGACAGAATGAGAGGACTACACAGAGAGAGGATGACGACACTGAGGAGGACGACACATGGGGATGAGGCAGGGCGATGGACACAGAGGAGGACTGAACCCAGACGTCTGACTACACAGAGGATGACGACAGAAGATTACACACAGAGAGTGAGGACGACACAGAGGAGGACGGAGAAGTAACACAGAGTAGGACTAACACAGAGTACGACGACCGATGAGGAGGGCGACACAGATGAGACGTCACAGATGAAGGACTACACAGAGGAGGAGCGACACACCCATAGGCGGAGCGGTCACAAGCAGGTAGGATCCGACCAGGGTTGGAGGAGGGTGAACACGGATGAGGACGCAACGGAGGAAGGTACACAACAGTGATGGGGGTACGACACAGAGAGAAAAGGGAAGACACGGGTAGAGGACTACACGGAGGGATGACGACCCAGAGGAGGACGACACAGTGTATGACGACACAGAGGGGGACGACACAGATAGGACGACACAGAGGAGGACTACACAGTGGAGGACGACACGGAGGAGGACGACACAGAGGCGGACGACACAGAAATAAGGAAAAAGACAAAGGGGGGCACGACAATGGAGGAGGCCCACAGAGGAGGACGACACGGAGGAGGACGACACGGAGGAGGACGACCGGGAGGAGGACGACACAGAGGGAGGACGACAGCGAGTAGGACGACACAGAGGAAGGGACGACACGGAGTAGGAACTACACAGAGGAGGAACAGGGACAAATAGATGAGGACGACACAGAGGAGACGACACGACAGGAGGAAACGACGATAGTGTGGGGTGCGTGGACGACCAGAGGGAGTGAGGTGGAAGGAGGACTACAGGACACAGAGGAGGAGACACAGAAAAGAGGACTACAAACAGATATGAGGACGACACTATGAGGAACGACACAGAGGAATGACGACACGAGGAGGAGGACGACACAGAGGAGGACGACACAGAGTGAAGGACACGGAGGGAGGGGACACAGCAGGAGGAGGATGACAACGGAGGAGGACGACACAGAGGAGGACGACACAGAGGGGACGACACATAGGGGGGGACGCACAGAGTAGGACGCACCGAGGAGGACTACGGGAGGAGTACGACACAGAGGAGGACTACAACCGAGAGGACGACAGGGAGGAAGGAGGCCACAACAACTAAGGAGGACGACACAGAAGGAGGGACGACCACAGATGAGGACGACCAGAGAGGAGACGACACAGAGGAGGAGGACGACAGAGAGGAGGACGACAACTGAGAGGAGACGAAGGACAGAGAGAGGAGGACGACACAGAGGAGGACTGACACAGAGGAGGAGACGACCAGAGGAGGAACGACACAGGAGGAGGGGCGACACAGAGGAGGACGACACAAGCGGTGTGAGACGGGAGAGGATGACGACACAGAGTATGAGGAACGACACAGAGGAGGACGACACAGAGGGGACTACCAGAGAGACAGAGGGACGACAACAAGAAAGGAACGAACCAGAGGCGGTATGACGACAGGAGAGGAGGACGACACAGATGAGGACGACACAAGAAAACCGATTAAGGACGACACAGAGGAAGACGACACAGAGGATGGCGACACCGGGAGGACGACAACAACGTAGTGAAGGACGACACAAGTAAAGAGAAGACGACACCGAGGAGACTTCCCAGATGAGGACCCGACACAGTGGATTAGGACACTGTGGGAGGAGGACGACAAACCAAGAGGAGGCACAGAGGAGGACGCACAGATGAGGACGTACACAATAGATAGAGGACGACAAAAAAAGGGACGGAGTGAGGACGACCAGAGTAGGGGAGCGACACAGGTGAGGGACGACAGCAGAGGGAGGACGACACAGAGGAGGACGCACCGAGGAGGACCACAGTGGAGGACGACACTGGTAGACGCACAGAGGATGACAACACAGAGGAGTGACTACAGGGATGATGGGTGCGACACAGGAGGAAGGACTGACGACACGTGGATTAGGGGGAGCGGTGCACGGTCTTGTAGGAGGACACAGGGAGAGGACGCACGGAGGAGGACGCACGGAGGATACGACACGAGGGGTACGAGGCAAGAGGAGGACGACACAGGGAGGACGACACAGAGGGAGGACTACAGAGATGAGGAGGACGACACAGAGGAGGGAGGACGACAACAACAGATGGATGAGACACAGAGGAGGACACACAGAGGAGGACGACACAGAGGAGGACGACACCGCGGAGGACGACAACAGAGTAGAGGACGACACAGAGGAGGAGGACACACGAGGATTGACGAACAGAGGAGGACAGGAGGAGGACGACACCTGAGGAGGATGGACACCGGGGGGAGGACGACACAGAGGGGAGGACGACACCGAGAGGGACGACACAAGAGGAGGACGACACAGAGGAGGACGACACAGAGGAGGACGACAGGGAGGATGCCGACACAGAGGAGGACGACACAGAGGAGGACGACAGGGAGGCGGAGGACACAGGAGACGACACAGAGGAGGACGACACAGAGGAGACACATCGGAGGAGGACGACACCGAGGTGACGACACAGAGTAGGACGACACGGGATGATAGACGACACAGCGGAGAAAGAGAAACGACAGAGAGTGAGGAACGACACGAGGAGGACGACACAGAGGGGACGCACAGAGTGATGACGACACAGAGGAGGAGGACGACCAAGAGGGGACACGGATGAGGACGACACAGGGAGGACGACACAGAAGGGAGGACGACACAGAGGAGGAACAACGGAGGATGGACGACACAGAGAGGAGGACGGACACAGAGGAATGACGACACGCTGGCTGGAGCGACAACAGAAGGAAGGCCGACACAGAGGAGGACATAACACGGAGGAGGACGACACCGAGGAGGACGACCCAGAGGAGACGACACGAGGAGGAAACAAACGACACAAGGATGACGACACAGAAGGAGAGGAACGACCAGAGGAGGAGGACGAGACACAGTAGGAGGGACGACACAGAGGAGGGACTACACAGAGGTGGAAGGGACGACAGCAGTAGGAAGGATACACCGAGGAGGAGACGACACAGAGGAGGATGCCGACACGGAGGAGGAGTGACTACAACGAGGAGGAGGACACAGAGGATGACGACCAGAGTGAGGATGACACCGGAGAGGGACGACTCAGAGGAGGACGACACCTAGGAGGATGACACCGAGGAGTGGACGCCAGGCCATAGTAGCGACACGCGGATGACGACACCAGAGAGGGGGACCGACACCGATGGGCGACACCACACTAACTTAGTGTATGACGACACCGTTGAGAGAAACAGAGGAAGGGGAAAACGACCAAACACAGGGGGATGTAGGGACGACAAGGGACCCGGAGGTATTGAGGAGACGCCACAAGAGGTGAGCGCGGGATCTGTATGGACGACCAGAGGAGGACGACCAAGAGGATGATGACGACACGAGTATTGAACGGAGGAGGAACGACACAGAGAAGGAGAGACCAGAGGAAGAGGAGGCCGACACGAGGAGTGACTACACAGAATGAGGTACGACAGACGGGAGGGAGGAGGACGACACAGGAGGGAAAGGACTAGACAGCAAGAGGAGGAGTGACGTACACATAACATTAGAGGGGACGAAGCAACGAGGTAAGGATGACTACACCCTCGAGGGGACAGAAAGGCGGGGTGTCCGGGAAGAGGTGAACAGAGGAGCGACAGATAGAGGACGAACACAGAGTGTAGGGAGAGACACGGAGGATGGTGCACTACACAGTAAAATAGGATTACAACCGTAGGTATGAGGCGGTAACACGGGGATAGGGATATTACGAGGCGCAACAGAGTAAGGATACCCGAGGAGGGTAACGACACCAAGGGGAGGACGACACCGAGGAGGGGACACACGGGAAGGCAGTAGCCGGACAAGGCGCCGTAGGGATAACTACAAACCGAGGAGGACGGATCACCGGGATGACGACGACAAAACATAGTGAGTGGGACACAGGCTCGAAATTACAAGGACGACCAGATAGGAGACGCCACCAGAGTCGTCGGTTACGATGTCGTACCTTAGTCTCAGTGAGTTGATGTACAGGGGAGTG
>CAEFZP010002168.1:0-2500 GCA_903064625.1 Mallotus villosus
TACTGTTCTTGTCACTACTTAATGGAACACAACGTAATACTTATTACTAATGGACACACGGAAGGCAAAAGCTACAATGTGAAGGCAAGTGTCACTCGCTACGTTTTGAGACAGAAACACACCACACACGACATACACTTCCGCTTTCCTCCACTGTGTGAGATGAGATCCCACACACACACACACAAGCACACCACACACACCACCACCACACACACGCACACACACAGACACACACACCACACCACACAAACGGACCTGTGACCCATGTTCTCATAACGGCTAGTTGTGGCTGAGAGACACCAAGCGACCAGGACATCCTGTATTATGTTTCCTCGTAGGAGGTAGTGGCCTCTCTGAGCCAGCCCCAGCCTCCACACGGCCCCAGCCCTCCACACAGCCCCGCCTCCACACAACCTCCCCAGCCTCCCACAGCAGCCCAGCCTCCACACAGCCCCAGCCTCCACACAGCACCAGACCTCCCACAACAGCCCCAGCTCCACACAGCACCAGCCTCCACACGCCCCCAGCCTCACACAGCACCACTCCAACACACCCAGCTCTCACACACCCCAGCCTCCACACAGCCCCAAGCCTCCACACAGCCCCAGCCCACACACAGCCCCAGCCCCACACAGCCCCAGCCTCCACACAGCCCAGAACCCCACAGCCCAGCCTCCACACAGCCCCAGCCTACACACAGCCCCAGCCTCCACACAGCCCAGCCTCCACACGCCCAGCCTCACACAGCCAGCCTTCCACACAGCCCCAGCCTCCACAAGCCCCAGCCTCCACACAGCCCCAGCCTCCACACAGCCCAAGTCCCACACACAGCCCCCCCCCACACCAGCCCCACTTCACACAGCCCCAGCCTCCACACAGCCCCAGCCTCCACACAGCACCAGGCCTCCACACAGCACCAGCCTCCACACAGCCCTAGCCCCACCCCCAGCTCTTCTGTATGATTGAGCAGGAAGAGATCATCATCTGGACCTTTCACGCCGCGGGCGTGAGGAACGAGGAAATCACATGCACACAGGACAAGATCCAATCTGAAAATTTGAATCTGTCCAATATCTGTTGTGTCTCTCTCTCTCTGTTCGTCTATTTATCTTTAGACATGGTATCGATTATCTGTGTTGGTCTGCAAACTTACATAAGGATATTCAATCAACATGGTTTTTTGTCGCACACACACAACCACACACACGCACAGTCCTTAATCACTTTCCCCAGAGTTCATATTCTACCTACTTTCTTTAGGAACTGTAAGAGAGCGGGTTGTGTTTAACACTTTTCCACAAACACGGCAAACCCAAGAGAGTGTTCGCACCCCACTCATGCTCCGGAATAATCATCTTTAGAGAGAATGGAAAGGTGTTTGCGGAGAGGAGGTGAAGCTTAAACGGCAGCCGGATATCTGCCAAGGCATACCATAAATCGTTCTCTCCTCTCGTCTTATCTCAACTCCGAGCTCCTCATCACTCCTGCCTCTACTATCGCCCTCCTGATCTCCATCACCTCATTGCCAATGTTCCTGCTCTCGCATATCTCACCCCTCACCTACGGAAGTAGGCAGAAAAGAAGAAACGACGAGAGAAAGAAAACTGAACAGGAGAAACAGACGTCAAAGAAGAAGACAGACGAGAGCCCCACACAAGCAAAAGAACGAAGAGAAAGGAACAAAAGAGACAACGAAAAGTGACAGCAAACCGACACGCGCCAGTAATAGCCATCCGAGATGACCGCAAACAACCGAAAAGACGTAGAGCATCAAGAGATGAAAAAAGAGAGTAGAAAAGAAGAAAAAGCCAGGCAAAGAAGACGACGAAAAAAAGAAAGCGAAGAAGAGAGCAGACACAAGAAGAAAAGAATCGACGAGAGAAGAAGAAGAAAAAGAGAAGAAGAAAGAGGAAAACACAGCTACGAAAGAACGCGATACGCACTAAGCGCGCTTCCACCCTCTCACCACTACGCATCTGCAGCTGCTCAGCTGCACCTCCCTCCTCCTCTCCCACATATCTCCTCCCCTCCAGAGTTTGTTGGCCATAAATCGTCTGCTTCCTGGTCTGGGGCCAGGATGAATAAGTCATGAGCTTCAGCCAAGGCTTGAGGGGGAGGGGGGTGGGGGGTGAGGAGGAGCCCCCTAACCAAAACTCCCATCAGTCAGTTCACCACCACTCCTAAGGGGGACTACTGGTGTACAGTCCAAGACAAAGAGACTTATTTATGCCCAATTAAAAATGACCTTGAGCCGCGACGGGACACTGGAGAGTGCGGAGTGTGTGTGTGGAGTGGTGTGGAGTGTGTGTGGAGTGTGTGTGTCGTAAAGTGTCTGTGGGTGATAATGTGCAAGTGTGTGTGTGTGTGTGTGTTGTGTGTGTGTGTCTACATCAATTTTTGAGAAGTTCTTCTCTGATGAACCTCACTTTGTTCTGTCGAATACTTCAGTCGATGGTTGGTTTAAACATTTATCCTGATCTGTCTGTCAATATTCCCG
>CAEFZP010002168.1:5000-7500 GCA_903064625.1 Mallotus villosus
CACACACAGATACACTGCACATACACACACATACACAACAAACACACACACAACACACACACACACACACACACACATACACACACACACACACACACAGCTCTGAAAACCTACGGCTTGCCAGGAACAAGCGTTGCAAAACCTGGAAAAAGACTCAGGCATAATTGATGTACTAAATGCTGCATCCACACACCACTCCGCCTCCTAGCATCAGGGACATGACTTATGAGCTTAGACGCACCAGCGGGCTTCCTCTGAACTCATCCATATTCACATGTAGATCGTAGTGCAACGCACATCGTGTTGGGTCATGACTGGTGTCAAGTCAGTCCACCTCCCATGGTCGACTGGCTGGCATGTTAATCAGTGTGTCAGCATCAACATATGAAAGGGCCAACTGCAACAAATTGAACGAGGATAAAAAAGATTGAGGGACAGATGGCTGAGATGATGGATGGATAACCGTCGGTTATGGTGAGGTTGCAGTAGGACAGGACTAGGACAGGGATAGAACAGGGCTAGGACAGGATTAGGATTGGGTTAGGACAGTGTTAGGACAGGGTTAGGACAGGGTTAGGACAGGACTAGGTCAGGGATAGGACAGGGTTAGAACAGGGCTAGGACAGGGCTAGTACGGGGCTAGGACAGGGTTAGGACAGGGCTAGGACAGGACTAGGACAGGGCTAGAACAGGGTTAGGACAGGATTAGAACAGGACTAGGACAGGGATAGGACAGGACTAGGACAGGGTTAGGACAGGGCTAGGACAGGGCTAGGACAGGACTAGGACAGGGTTAGGACAGGGATAGGACAGGGCTAGGACAGGGATAGGACAGGGATAGGACAGGGCTAGGACAGGGTTAGGACAGGACTAGGACAGGGTTAGGACAGGGTTAGGACAGGGCTAGGACAGGGCTAGGACAGCTGGGTAGGGGCCGGGTATCACCAGGTGGGAGAGAGAGACCAGACTGGCATAGAGAGAGAGAGAGACAGAGAGACAGAGAGACAGAGAGACAGAGAGACAGAGAGACAGAGAGACAGAGAGACAGAGAGACAGAGAGACAGAGAGACAGAGAGACACAGACACAGAGACTTAGAGAAAGAGAGAGACAGAGACATTTAGAGAGAAACGGAGGTACAGAGGGAGGACTACCGCAGAGCAGGAGAAGCCAGTGTCTCAGTCTTTATCATAAGAGCGAAACGGAGGTACAGTACAGTGACACTGCAGAAACACCGAGTGACACGGAGGGACAAGAGAGATGCCAGCAGCCTCTTCAAACAGCACATAGCGTCCCAGGCCACCTAGCTCTGTTCCCGCTCTCTTCCCGTTCCACGGAACATTCCGTCTTGTTCCCGAGGCTGTGATGCGTTACGGAGAGCTGCTCGGCCGCGTCGCAGGAAGGCTGTGGTTTGAGATTGCAGGGTTTGTTCTAGACTGGAAGGATGTGGTTTGGTCTAGTCTTGTGTTCTGGTGGGTGTAAGTGGTCGAGTATGAAGGGTTCGGTTTACTGCAGGGTTGTCGCGAGCTAGTCTGTTGGTTAGTAGTTGATTTAATCCAGCCTTCTGGTAGAAACCCAGTGTCTGCGTTGAGACAAGGAAGCGTTGTGGACATCCTGCATTCCTAGAGCAGGCCTGAAATCTCCTCACAATCACTATACAAACAAAGCGCTCGGATATCATCAGGTCATCTTTCAGTCGTGTGCGTTGAAAGCTTTACTATGATCCTTGAAGACGTGTAGGACCCCCTGGACACCTCCCTGTCACGAGAGACAGAGACAAGAGCCCAGGTTCAGGAAGAAGCAGACTGGCTCTTTAGGAGCAGGGGGGGAGGAGGGAACAGCCTGGTGTGAGAGGACCAGAGAGGCTCTTCTATCTAAAGTACGTGCTGCTTTAGTAACAAAGACCCTGTTTGAGACTGCTGACTGAAAAAAACCCAGTGGCTGGGGTTAAGACGACCGTAGATATGTTCTTCTAGGGTTGTCCTGAAGCTTATTGTTCACTAGATAGTTGATATAGTAGATGACCAGTGAATGGGCTACCTTGCCAGGCTGTCACAAACACTGGCTGTCCTTGTGACCCCATGGTGCTCTCATAACACACCCAGGTGGGTCGTCATACAGCGAGCCACGCTGACAGTCACTGCTCCTCTCATTAGCGGTATATTAACATGATGCAGGGTTTCAAAGAAAACGCTGCCTTCATGTCTCTGTTCAATTTAGATCATTTTGTGGATATTAAGCACAAAGTATCCTTCAATCAAGTCTCCCCAACTAACCAGCGCTCCGCATTCAAAACACATTGAACATCGCCCCCTAGTGTCTATCTACTGAACCACACTTGCACACATTAACATATACACACACACACACACACGCACACACACACACTGCAATCAATCTCCAGAGGAAAACACACAGCTGTGGACTAATTAGAATCAGCGTGATCTTGCAGCAGGTCAGTTGACCCGGCAGTAACGTCTGTCTCGCTCGCGTACGTCAGTC
>CAEFZP010002168.1:10000-27500 GCA_903064625.1 Mallotus villosus
CTCCCTCCTCTGCTCCTTCCACTCCTCCAGCTCCTCTAAGAGGCTTCCTCTCTGTGAGACAGCTAGCTACTCCCTCCTCTGCTCCTTCCACTCCTCCAGCTCCTGTAAGAGGCTTCCTCTGCTTTACTCCCTCCTCTGCTCCTTCCACTCCTCCAGCTCCTCTAAGAGGCTTCCTCTCTGTGAGACAGCTAGCTACTCCCTCCTCTGCTCCTTCCACTCCTCCAGCTCCTCTAAGAGGCTTCCTCTCTGTGAGACAGCTAGCTACTCCCTCCTCTGCTCCTTCCACTCCTCCAGCTCCTGTAAGAGGCTTCCTCTCTGTGAGACAGCTAGCTACTCCCTCCTCTGCTCCTTCCACTCCTCCAGCTCCTCTAAGAGGCTTCCTCTCCGTGAGACAGCTAGCTACTCCCTCCTCTGCTCCTCCCACTCCTCCAGCTCCTCTAAGAGGCTTCCTCTCTGTGAGACAGCTAGCTACTCCCTCCTCTGCTCCTTCCACTCCTCCAGCTCCTCTAAGAGGCTTCCTGTCTGTGAGACAGCTAGCTACTCCCTCCTCTGCTCCTTCCACTCCTCCAGCTCCTCTAAGAGGCTTCCTCTCTGTGAGACAGCTAGCTACTCCCTCCTGTGCTCCTTCCACTCCTCCAGCTCCTCTAAGAGGCTTCCTCTGCTTTACTCCCTCCTCTGCTCCTCCCACTCCTCCAGCTCCTCTAAGAGGCTTCCTCTCTGTGAGACAGCTAGCTTATCGCTCCTCTGCTCCTTCCACTCCTCCAGCTCCTCTAAGAGGCTTCCTCTCTGTGAGACAGCTAGCTACTCCCTCCTCTGCTCCTTCCACTCCTCCAGCTCCTCTAAGAGGCTTCCTCTCTGTGAGACAGCTAGCTACTCCCTCCTCTGCTCCTTCCACTCCTCCAGCTCCTCTAAGAGGCTTCCTCTCCGTGAGACAGCTAGCTACTCCCTCCTCTGCTCCTCCCACTCCTCCAGCTCCTCTAAGAGGCTTCCTCTCTGTGAGACAGCTAGCTACTCCCTCCTCTGCTCCTTCCACTCCTCCAGCTCCTCTAAGAGGCTTCCTGTCTGTGAGACAGCTAGCTACTCCCTCCTCTGCTCCTTCCACTCCTCCAGCTCCTCTAAGAGGCTTCCTCTCTGTGAGACAGCTAGCTACTCCCTCCTGTGCTCCTTCCACTCCTCCAGCTCCTCTAAGAGGCTTCCTCTGCTTTACTCCCTCCTCTGCTCCTCCCACTCCTCCAGCTCCTCTAAGAGGCTTCCTCTCTGTGAGACAGCTAGCTTATCGCTCCTCTGCTCCTTCCACTCCTCCAGCTCCTCTAAGAGGCTTCCTCTCTGTGAGACAGCTAGCTACTCCCTCCTCTGCTCCTTCCACTCCTCCAGCTCCTCTAAGAGGCTTCCTGTCTGTGAGACAGCTAGCTACTCCCTCCTCTGCTCCTTCCACTCCTCCAGCTCCTCTAAGAGGCTTCCTCTCTGTGAGACAGCTAGCTACTCCCTCCTCTGCTCCTTCCACTCCTCCAGCTCCTCTAAGAGGCTTCCTGTCTGTGAGACAGCTAGCTACTCCCTCCTCTGCTCCTTCCACTCCTCCAGCTCCTCTAAGAGGCTTCCTGTCTGTGAGACAGCTAGCTACTCCCTCCTCTGCTCCTTCCACTCCTCCAGCTCCTCTAAGAGGCTTCCTGTCTGTGAGACAGCTAGCTACTCCCTCCTCTGCTCCTTCCACTCCTCCAGCTCCTCTAAGAGGCTTCCTCTCTGTGAGACAGCTAGCTACTCCCTCCTCTGCTCCTTCCACTCCTCCAGCTCCTCTAAGAGGCTTCCTCTCTGTGAGACAGCTAGCTACTCCCTCCTGTGCTCCTTCCACTCCTCCAGCTCCTCTAAGAGGCTTCCTCTGCTTTACTCCCTCCTCTGCTCCTCCCACTCCTCCAGCTCCTCTAAGAGGCTTCCTCTCTGTGAGACAGCTAGCTTATCGCTCCTCTGCTCCTTCCACTCCTCCAGCTCCTCTAAGAGGCTTCCTCTCTGTGAGACAGCTAGCTACTCCCTCCTCTGCTCCTTCCACTCCTCCAGCTCCTCTAAGAGGCTTCCTCTCTGTGAGACAGCTAGCTACTCCCTCCTCTGCTCCTTCCACTCCTCCAGCTCCTCTAAGAGGCTTCCTCTCCGTGAGACAGCTAGCTACTCCCTCCTCTGCTCCTCCCACTCCTCCAGCTCCTCTAAGAGGCTTCCTCTCTGTGAGACAGCTAGCTACTCCCTCCTCTGCTCCTTCCACTCCTCCAGCTCCTCTAAGAGGCTTCCTGTCTGTGAGACAGCTAGCTACTCCCTCCTCTGCTCCTTCCACTCCTCCAGCTCCTCTAAGAGGCTTCCTCTCTGTGAGACAGCTAGCTACTCCCTCCTGTGCTCCTTCCACTCCTCCAGCTCCTCTAAGAGGCTTCCTCTGCTTTACTCCCTCCTCTGCTCCTCCCACTCCTCCAGCTCCTCTAAGAGGCTTCCTCTCTGTGAGACAGCTAGCTTATCGCTCCTCTGCTCCTTCCACTCCTCCAGCTCCTCTAAGAGGCTTCCTCTCTGTGAGACAGCTAGCTACTCCCTCCTCTGCTCCTTCCACTCCTCCAGCTCCTCTAAGAGGCTTCCTGTCTGTGAGACAGCTAGCTACTCCCTCCTCTGCTCCTTCCACTCCTCCAGCTCCTCTAAGAGGCTTCCTCTCTGTGAGACAGCTAGCTACTCCCTCCTCTGCTCCTTCCACTCCTCCAGCTCCTCTAAGAGGCTTCCTGTCTGTGAGACAGCTAGCTACTCCCTCCTCTGCTCCTTCCACTCCTCCAGCTCCTCTAAGAGGCTTCCTGTCTGTGAGACAGCTAGCTACTCCCTCCTCTGCTCCTTCCACTCCTCCAGCTCCTCTAAGAGGCTTCCTGTCTGTGAGACAGCTAGCTACTCCCTCCTCTGCTCCTTCCACTCCTCCAGCTCCTCTAAGAGGCTTCCTCTCTGTGAGACAGCTAGCTTATCGCTCCTCTGGGGCATCACGCCGAGGCTCTCCAGTTTCTGCTGACTCACCGCTCTCCCAGCGGTCAGGGGAATGCAGTGATTAAGGTGCGCACGTGTGTGTGTGTGTCTGTGTGTGTGTCTGTGTGTGTGTGTGTCTGTGTGTGTGTGTCTGTATGTGTCTGTGTGTGTGTGTGTGTCTGTGTGTGTGTGTGTGTGTGTGTGTGTGTGTGTGTGTGTGTGTGTGTGGTGTGTGTGTGTGTGTGTGTGTGTGTGTGTGTGTGTCTGTGTGTGTGTGTGTGTGTGTGTGTGTGTGTGTGTGTGTGTGTGTGTGTGTGTGTGTGTGTGATTTAAAAGCAGGCACTCTTGCCAGTTTTGAAAGCATTTAGGTTCCAGTGGCTAAAAATAAAGTGATTAGCTATAAATAACATCCAGACTATAAACCTCCAAGTCCCACATCAACTGTCCTAAGAACCAGACACAAGATTTCTCCTTAACAGTAAAGACAGAAGGGAAGGAAAGCGTTAGAGCCAAACGCTTTGGCTCGCACTACGACCACGCTCAACTTTAAATCCTGTTAAGACGTTTGTCTTTGACGGTAGTAAAAGTGAGAAACAACTAGATCCACATGTAACCTTTATTTCCTTATCTTAGATAACCACGGTCAAAATGAGCTTTGGCAGGTACACCGCGATGCTACAAAAAACAATAAAATTGGTTTCTCTCTTTAAAGTTTATTCAAAATGGCTGTTGGAAGCAGAAGGATTTGCCCTGAGATATAACTCTAAAGAGTATTGAGCCCTGGCCTATTACAAAGTCAGATAGCACAGCTTTCAAATAGCCTGGTGGCATTCTGAAATGGATTACCAGTTTAATAGCGTACGCCTATAAAACACATCATCAACCGTGATGTCATGTCTGCAACCACCGCAACCGTGACGATCCCTGGAAAGACCACAAGAAAGAGGAACTCACCATGGCAAAAACAATAAAAACACACACACGCACGTGTACACAGACAAGCTTGTCACTCAGTCTGCACATGTTCTGTCTTACCCAATCAGATCCTCCATCTTGACTCCATCAGGGTCCAGCAGGTGACGTGGTCATCCAATCATGGTGTCATACGGCCCTTCCCTACAGACACACAGACGTGAGAGGCTAGTTAGCATGCAGCTGATGGAGGCTGTGGTGGTGGGTCAGTATCCACCTGGGGAGGCTGTGGTGGGTCAGTGTCCCACCTGGGGTGGCTGTGGTGGGTCAGTGTTCAGCTAGGGTGGCTGTGGTGGGTCAGTGTGTCCACCTGGGGTGGCTGTGGTGGGTCAGTCTCTACCTGGGGTGGCTGTGGTGGGTCAGTGTCCCAGTGTTCAGCTGGAGTGGCTGTGGTGGGTCAGTGTCCCAGTGTTCAGCTGGAGTGGCTGTGGTGGGTCAGTGTGTCCACCTGGGGTGGCTGTGGTGGGTCAGTGTCCCAGTGTCCACCTGGGATGGCTGTGGTGGGTCAGTCTCCACCTGGGGTGGCTGTGGTGGGTCAGTGTCCCAGTGTTCAGCTGGAGTGGCTGTGGTGGGTCAGTGTTCAGCTGGGGTGGCTGTGGTGGGTCAGTGTGTCCACCTGGGGTGGCTGTGGTGGGTCAGTGTCCCAGTCTCCACCTGGGGTGGCTGTGGTGGGTCAGTGTCCCCCCCTGTGGAGGCTGTGGTGGGTCAGTGTCCCAGTGTCCACCTGGGGTGGCTGTGGTGGGTCAGTGTTCAGCTAGGGTGGCTGTGGTGGGTCAGTGTCCCACCTGGAGTGGCTGTGGTGGGTCAGTGTCCCACCTGTGGTGGCTGTGGTGGGTCAGTGTCCCACCTGGGGTGGCTGTGGTGGGTCAGTGTGTTCACCTGGGGTGGCTGTGGTGGGTCAGTGTTCAGCTGGGGTGGCTGTGGTGGGTCAGTGTCCCACCTGGGGTGGCTGTGGTGGGTCAGTGTGTCCACCTGGGGTGGCTGTGGTGGGTCAGTGTCCCACCTGGAGTGGCTGTGGTGGGTCAGTGTCCCCCTGTGGTGGCTGTGGTGGGTCAGTGTCCCCCTGGGGTGGCTGTGGTGGGTCAGTGTCCCCCTGGGGTGGCTGTGGTGGGTCAGTGTCCACCTGGAGTGGCTGTGGTGGGCTTAGAGGGAGGAGGCCCAGGCTGACCCCTGGGGTTGAGTGATGAGTGTGGGGGCCTCTAGAAGTGTTTTAACGCCTCTTTCAGGAGGCGTCAGTCAGACATCCCTGATCTCAGGGTTCACTTCTTCTCCCCTTTACCTCTCACCTCTTACCTTCTCCTGTTCTCCCCCTCTCTTTATCTCTCTCCCACTCGGCCTCTCTCTTTTGACTTGTTCTTCATCTCCTTCTCCCCCTCAGTCCCCTCTCCTCCCCCACATCCTTCTCTGGTCTCTGTGGTGCTATCTCCCCCCGGGGACCTCTGATTTATCACCCTGGTAACCTCTCAACCTATCTGGACTGTAGCCTCTCTCCTTCTACTCTCACCGACCCTAAACCTTGACCTAACCCTTGAATGTTTAGGGTTAGGTTCTGGCTAACTCTACCCCTGATCTAACAACAGATATGAGGTGTGGTGTGGTAGCATAGTCCGCATTAGGGCACTAACCCTGGCCGTAAAGCTAAATCTAAACCTAACCCTAAAAATCCTAGGGTTAGCTTTACGGCTAGGCGGTGACCCTAATATTTACTTTGACTCTGCTACCACACCTCACCCTATACCTGTTGTAGGATTACGAATATCGTGGCCAGTTTCTAACCCTAACCATTCCGGGAGTACGCACAACCAACTTTCCCCTCTGAGCATACAAGTAACAGCACACGTTCATCTTCCAGCCAGCGTCTCCAACTCCTCCAAACATTTCATGAATAGAATTGCTAATATTATGCGGGTGTTAATTCTGCAGAATTATGCAGGGGATGATTCCCAGGCACAGCAGCACCTGCTTGCAGTGTTCTCCAGCGATGGGGCTCTTCTTGGCCCTGAGGTGGCTGAGCGATTAGACTCAGCATCTGGCTGAGAGAGGGGGAACATTGGGTTGAACTCGGGGGCACACTGTCCTTAGTTTAGACCACGTAAGACTCAGCCCAGCTGTATAGGAACACTGTGATGATGCAGGCAGCAGGTGTGGGGTCCAGCTGCAGCGATGGAACATACTAGAATATTTATGAATGATATACTAACGTATATACACAGGGTGTGGACAGAAACTCTCTTAAATACTGTTTTGATGAGAAAGGAATCTTCTGGAAACATCGAGTGATGGAATATGTTTTGAACTGTAGTTTACATCATCAGGAAGCTTGTTCGGTGTAACTGCGCCCTCAAGCAAGCAAGGTCTTCTAAGACGTAAATAAAGCTGTTTCACGACCCTTAGCCGTGATGTGCTTAGAATATATCACCAAATATCGATGGTCCTCAAGCCTGTCTCGTCGCTACGCCCACGGCCCTGGGGGTCTGTGAATGTTACATAACAGGACGATAAGAGGAAATGCAATGTCCCAGAAGATGCCTCTGTAGGTTAGAAGTGCCACTTAATCGTTTTTCCATTCACCCCCTCCGACGGTAGTGTTGTTCGGTGTGTTTGAGTGCTCGGTCCAGATCCACTCCACCTTGTCATCACAGGCTTCTTCATTCTGAGCTTCTAGTCTTCCATGTAGTCATGCATACTGATCTGTACTGTAACAGCCGTGAGCTGCAGCCGTGAGCTGCCCAATCTATCAAACATGCAGAGGAAACAGATGGATCTCTGATGCATTCATTTAACCTCCTCTGTTCTGTGTGTGTGTGTCTGTGCGCGAGTCTGTGTGTGGGTACAAGTGTGTGAATGTGTGATTGTGTGTGTATGGGTGGGTATGTGTGTGTGTGTATGAGTGTGTGTGTATGAGTGTGTGTGTGTATGAGTGTGTGTGTGTGTGTGGTGTATGGGTGGGTATGTGTATGCGTGTGGCGTGTGTGTGTGTGTGTGTGGTGTATGGGTGGGTATGTATGTGTGGTGTGGGTATGAGTGTGTGTGTGTATGGTGTGGGTATGAGTGTGTGTATGGTGTGGGTATGTGTGTGTGTGTGTGTGTGTGTGTGTGTGTCTGCGTGCCCTCAGGGCGCCAGCCCTACTCAGGAGCAGGAGGCGTTAATGCGTGCCCTGACAGAGTAACAGCGTGGAGAGAGAGAGGGAAACAGGGAGAGAGAGATCCAAATAGATGGAGAGACAGAGAGAGAGAAAGAGAGAGTGAGAGCACGAGAAAGAGACAGACAGGCAGACGGTGAAAGTACACAACAACCTGTGGTAAAAGTGATTTACAGTCCTTCGGAGCGCAAGGTGACATTTAGCACCTTTGATAACCCTCACATTTCCATACGCAATGAGACAGATCAGATTCAGGCTTGTATAAATCCTGTGTGCTATGGGCATCGTAAACTGATCAGACACTCGACTGAGCGGAGGGTTCATTTCCTGTTTGTCACTCGTCCCTGTCATCGCGTAGGTCTGACTGGTCCAATCATTACATCATTTGTTGTTGGGCGACAAAGGAAACCCCCTTGTGAACTGGCATCCCCTGTCACATGACCTCGTAATCTCATCGGACCTCCCACCTACACACACACACACACACACACACACACCTACACACACACACACACACACACACACACACACAACCCACCCATACACACCACACCACTTACACACACACACACACACACACACACACACACACACACATACACACACACATACCCACCTACACACACACACACACACCACACACACACACATCTTTTCCTGCACACTCACACAAACACACACCTGAACATTACAGACACACATAGGTCTTCATGTAAACACTGCATTACATACATTCACAAGTATGAACATCACACACACACACTGCTATAGCCTATATTTCTCCTTCTTCTCTCTCTCTCTCTCTCTCTCTCTCTCACACACACACACACACACACACACAGTTCCGTATTTCCCTTTTTCTCCAAGACAATCGGCTGCTTGCCCTAACTCTTTCCTGACCCTATTGTCAGAGTTGTCATTTCCACATGTGTGCCGGCCATAAAAAGAAGAAAAAAGGCCAGGTCCGCCTAGAAGCATCCCTTTCCTGAGCGGTGGGGTCACAAGCTGTCTGCTATAAACACAGGACACACCTTAACCCAACAGCTTCCTTCACCCCATACCCTACTTACCCTGAACCTTGACCAATACAACACATCTCTCTCATTTGTAGGGAATACATGTGGACGTTGGGGTAAAATATTGACTTTAATCAATACTAGTTTTTATAGGTGACCATATTGATGGAGGAGAGGAGTCACAACAGTTAAGTTTTACTCATTCGATTGAATTCAATGACAGATTGTAGTAACACCTGTTTTCCTTGCATGATTGCTGGATATAAATGATCGACTAAATCTTGTAGCTATTCAAGATTATCGGTAGAGACGGATTTAGTGTGTAGCCTATAGTTGAATAGAAAAGTTGTCCATTGTATCCAACGTGCCATAGGCTATGTTTCCGTACCATCGTCATGACAACAGTGTACGCACAACTACTGGCCTTTGGAGACACTAAAGCTGACTTGAATTATAGCTTTCATTAGCCGATTTCAACCCCAGTTTTAACGCACATACATTTTACACGCGTTGTATGAAGCATTTCGTAAATCACAATTGTATCTCGTCAAACGAATGCGAGTCAAGTATTTCAAAGAATCCACCACAGCACATTAATAAGGATGTTTTCACTCATCACATACCTTCTTGACAAAGAACTTCTCAAAGAAACTCCTCCAAGGGAATTCCCGTTCTCCTTTACAAAGTAACTGTTTTACAGAGTTTCTAAAACGTTTCCAAACAAACATCCACAGTAGTAAACTGTCTTTGAGGCAAATTAAAATTAAATTAACTATGGCACAACGCAACGTGTGAAAACCAACAGTCTAACTTTCTCCGCCCAGTTTCTCTCATTCGGCCCGCGTTTCATCCCTCAAAGGCTCCATGCTCCGCCTCGATTCTATTCTATTGCTGGCACACAGAAACCGCATGGTCTACCTCCCATTCCACTTCCCTATGTTTTCATTGTGTCTATCTGTCCCATTAACGTCAAAAGACTATGGTTATTAAAGATTATGGCCTGAGAAATAATCAGATTAGTCAATTGATCAAGGTTTAAAAGGCAACCCCCAAATGTAACAGCATAAGAACACAAATAGCCTACTGCAACCAGTAGGCTACCCAGCAGTCATGATTTTTTGTCATAACTTCACTGAGTATAATCCTCTGGTTTGAACTTTCCCCGGTTCAAACAACCCGAGTGACACCGGCTTTACGGAGATTATCCTTGGTGCTCACCAAAAAAATGTCACGTTGAGCATTTTCTGTGTTGCAACTACTGTGAAGGCCTAGGCGAACCTAGTTCATAAGATCGTTTAACGGCGGAGTTCAGATATGCTTAGCCAAATTCTTTCAATTGTGCCTCAATAGAAGCTCAACTTACACTGACATATTATCGTCTAATTAATCGCCCATGGCCTATTAAATCGTTGAGTTAATGCCAGGCGTTTCTTCAAATAGCCGTGAAGAAATATTTCAACCAACCGTGCACAATCTCTGCAGGTAGAGATTTGCATTCAGATTCAGACAAAATCTTCATGCTTTATTTCTTATAAGCTATAAACTATTTATAATTAGTATAATGGAAGTAGGCTCAAGGATTGTGGACATTTTATATTTTTTAAGAAAAAGTACCGCATTTAGGCTAGTCTGTAAGGTCAAAGACAATCTTACACGACTTCAAATGTATATGGCCTATAACTTAATTATAAACAATAAACGATATATTTACATTAGTATTCAGCCGGATAGCGTTTTAAGGCTAATTACTTTAACACAACAGCTTAAAAACAAAGCTGTGGCTTATCAATAAATTATTAAACGCATGTTGATGAAGTTGTTTTTATAATCTTGTATTTTTCTTGATTGGCTTACTAATCATTGCTAGTTTATTTATCCATAGATAAACCTATGTTTTGGTTTTAGGTCTAATTATTTGACTTTGATAGATTTGCTGACTCAAGCCTAAACTATTAGACTACAAAATAGCTACATGCCTGTTTACAAGACTGTGCTACACATCTTCACAAAAGTGAACTTTCGCAAACATACCACTAGAGGGCACTGTAGGCTATGAAATGTTCTGTGCTCCATCCACGTACCTCTGGTTCTGGCTGGACAGGAAGAGTATGATCAGAGCCTCTCTGGTATGATAGATATAGCAGTTTTACCGAAAATGTAACTTCTAAATAATTTTGGGCTGCTTCATAAGTTTATAGTTTGTGTTATTCTGTTTATACGTTTTTGTTTACTGTTGACTGTTTATTTGCTTGATTCTAAATTCAAACATGAAATCTGTAAAACGATGACGAGCCCGGATATCCTCGTTGTTAAAATAAATGGCATTATGGGAAATTGTGTTCTTCTGCCCGTATTCACGAATACATTTTACGGACGATTTACCATGCAAGCACCACAATGTACCTCACACAGCGAGCAAAGCGTACGCAGGCTCTTCATTTGCTCCATAGAGATTCTCTTTCCTGGGGTTTTTGAGGTAACGTACATGACCACTTCAGTTTTCAGTACCGTAAGCTAACTGGATGGACTGGAAACATAATATACATAATAGCAAGAAGGCTAAAAGCCAGTACTTAAAATATGCATTGGAGTGAAAAGGTAGCGTTGAGAATAGTAGTCGGCAGCTAACGCTTGCCAAACTACATTTCCAAGAAATAACTTCTCTTTGGATGATACGAAAAGTTAACACGCTCGACACTCAAAAGGCGGTATTTGCGGTCGGATTTTGAGGTAAGACTATTTTCGACATATTATGTGTAAATATAAATAGACCGGCTTCTGACAGTTTCGAATATGCCGGTCCAAAATCGTTTAATACTGCTGTCTTTGTTTACTACAGAGTGTCCCTGTCTTTCTCATCTCTCACGGTCTCATGCCGTGTCATGGGTTACGTCGAAAGACTAAGGAAATATGAAATTGTTACATGGTTTTTGATATCAGTTTTTTTCTGAAACTTTATTGCAACTTCTCACGACGAATAGTTATTTTAAAAAATGACACTTTACTCACTCTCATTTTGCAAGTCGATACGTGTAGCCTAGGCTACTGGATGCTATATGGTTTACAAGTAACAGTTGCAAATATGTCGATTTCATGCATCACATATCCCTTTTACGTGTACCGTGGGGTTATGGATTTCATTTGGAGGATTGTTTTCCCTTTGACGTGCCAGGGATTATTCTGAAGGTAGCATCGGGTTCACAGTTGACAATCTTTCGCTTTCCCTCTCTCGAACTCTGATCTCTCTTTTTCACACACACTAGGGAAGCTACACACACACACACACACACACACACTACGGAGGCACACACACACACACACACACACACACACACACTACGAGGCTACACACACACACACACACACACACACACACACACACACACACACACACACACACACACACACACACACACACACACACACACACACACACACACACACACACACACACACACACACACACAGCTGGTACATTTGGATCTCTCTGGGGTATCTGAGTCACCAGGGACAGGTGCGTCTCAGAAACAGGTGCGGCTGACACACATAACAAAGCCTCACTGTTCTGTAACTACAGGCTTTGAAAGAAAAACATCTTTACATTTTCACAACTATGTTCTGAATCTTACAGTTGGGTCCTTCACGGTTTGGATACAGGGCCTAGGCAGTTGTCAGGGTTTAGAGAATTCAAATGTGTAGTGTTGGCTTTTGTCTCGGAGCGTAATGTCAGTGTCATGTTGCCATGTGGAAACTGGCCATTTTTCAGAAGTGATTAAGGTTTTGTGTTATGTGGTTAGCGTTTCCAAACAGGGATGCTTTCTATGCAAATATGAGGTGTAGCAGCCTAGTTGAACCAGTTTAGTATTCTCTGCATACCAGCAAAGACAGGGGAACATTACAGTCAGGCAAAGACCTGTAGGGTCTTCCACTTCCTCTTCTAGAACTGTGATTTGGGCTACCTGTTGTCGTCAAACTCTCAGAAAGAAAGGTGTGTTATGTCAAGTTCATTTGAATACCTGTAGAGGATCCATGTTTAAACTGATTCCAAATACAAGAACGATAAAAAGGTTTGTTAAAGTGTTCGCATTTGTCACGTGACAAACTTTATAATACAAAATGTAATGGTTTCTGTCGTTGAACTTAGTTTCTGACGCTGTTCCCTCTACAGCTATTTGTCTTGTACCTTAGCATCGTTTCAGTTTGGGGTCGGGAAGGAAAGCTAGCCCCTTTTACACTGGAACTGATTTCATGGTCTTCTGATGCAGCCCTGTAAATGATTAATTTATGTTTTAACTGTTGAAACCAGACTCAAGTGCAGTAGGTTAAATGTTTTCTGGGAGAACATTAACCATGCATTGTCAAATAGAGTTTCAAAACCCTGAACACAGAGAGGGGGAGAGCAATGAGGTCAGTTCTCAGACAAGGAGGAGATGAAGGAGAGGGGGTATTACACCTTCTCTTGTTAATGTAAGGAGACAGTTGAGCGGTGATGGTTGGGTTAGTCTGTCTCCCACTCTCTCATAACCCATATCTGACTTCCTCTGGCACACAACACGCAATGCATGACATCTCTCTCCAAGGAATTAACAAAGTGATGACGGACAATGTGACATATTGAGGCTGATTTGCTGTCTCAGGAAGACCTGGAGGTTGTGTGTCATTACGATCTAAATCACCTTGCCTCGCCTTTCCAATTGATGTAAATCAAACAGCATCAGCAGTCTCTCTGTTATCCTGTTAAGTAAGACTTGTATCCTTTGTTTGAGCGGATTCATCCTTTTTGATATCTTGAACGCAGCCTCAATTTTCCTTGCTCGACATCGAAATGCGCATGCGCGCTGCTGACTCGCAGTAATCTGCTGTTAGCAAGAGATTGCATCTGCGTCCACTGGATTTATCAGAGAGGGAGAATTAAACCCCATGGATTTTTCTTTTGCTATATAATGCAATGAAAACAGACCTCTGTGCAAAGACGTGCAGGCCCTGTGATGGAGCATTGTAGGATGGGTAGTCCTTTATTTCCAAGGCGACAGCGGTTCTGGAGCGAGGATGTATCCCAATAGAAGTCAACGAGAATCAGAATCCATGAACGTTGAAATCTTAGTGCAATGGACCAGACGGAATACAGAGGAATTTGCGAAAGAAAACATTATGGATGAGATTTGCAATTAGCATGATTTTTTTCTCTCCAGTTTGTCGTTTTGTTTAGCTTCTATCGGCTGTGAGCAATCCTGAGTTCATTAGCTATAGGCTACCCACCATTGGACCGATCCCGAGACGCCACGGAACCGGACAGACTGCTTGCTAAATAGAATGTTTAAAGAAATTCGGTTAGTTGCCAAACCTTGCACTGTCAGCCCCAACTGTCACTCGGCCTGTTATTAGCGCCTTTTATGAGTTTTACGTGTATCAGTGCAACTACACTGCAATGACCATGAACAGAATAGCGAATTCTTTGATATAATATTGGTTCATCCGTTGTCGGTGGTCTTCTAAACTTGCCAACATTTGCGTTTCTTTAGTGTTTTTAATTCAATATCAAACGTTGTTGTGAAAGTGAGACTTTGGCGAACCTTTTAGAGGGGGTTTGTGTATTGGTGTTAAAAACACAAGTCTTTTGTTGGTTGTCTCACCCAGGAATGCACCGTCTCTTGGGCGGTCATAGTTCTGCGTTATGAGAATGACGGGTCGGCCCGCTAAAAGCTGTAGACTGCAAGCGGTTAACGGGACTAGCACTATCCGACAGAAATGAGTCTGTGTACTCTGGCAGCGTAAATCAGGATCATCTCACGTTTCACGCCTTCTCTGCATTGGCAAAGGACTGCAGATTTGAAACAAAACTACCCCTGGGATGTCAGATTGCTGACCAGTCAGTAGAGTTGATCTTTGAGGACAGTTTTTATGTATATTTGTCAATCTCAGACCTCCTTCTTTTAGAATATTAGGTGTAATTTAATTTCAATGTTTATGTTTAAATTGGCCTAGTAACAGCTCAGTTGTGTTCCTGTAAAATGTGTTTCCTCTTCTTTTGACAAATCCAATGCTGAGAGTTTTATAAAGATGAATTAAGGGCCTGTACAAAACACAGCTGGGTGTCCTTCCAAGATTCTGGGGTAATCCCCAGTAACAGCTGTGATGAGCTATGCTTGTATGCAAGCGAAAGTATGCCAGAACGTAGCCAGTAGAATTACTGCACTCCGTCTACGGACAAGAAAACCGCGGTCAGAAATACTTTCCGCAGGAGATTTAAAGTGACTTTCCTGTGCTTTGTAAATGACCGAATCAACTCTGCTGGATTCTGGAGATCCCCCTCGCCCCCCTCCCCCCTTCAACAATCAAAGCCAATCTTAGAACTCGGCATTGAGCGGTCCCCAGGAGATGTTTGGTGACGGTGGCCCCTGTCCTGTGTGTGTGTGTGCCTGTGAGGGCCAGGCAGAGAGATGTCCCAGACATGAAGCTGTGGGGGAAGAGGAGAGGCAGCAAACAGACCCACTTCACCCCGGAGAGGGAAACTACACTGGAGTCCAAGCGCTTTGACTTACGCTCGTCGTTTTCCGTCGTTTACTTTCAGTGTTCTGTGTGTGCGGACCGGAGCCGTCCTAGATCACCCCTGAAGAACGTTTGTTGGAGGATTCTTGTTTCTTTGGACATTTTAAAAGAAAAATGGTGTCTTCTCTTCTGGAGGTTTGGAATGACTGACAGCCCCTGAGTGGGGTTGTTCCTCTGGCACTGCGCCCCCTCATACCCCCGGCCTCCTGCCCCCGACTCCTGCCCCCGAACTCCTGCCCCCGGGCCTCCTGCCCTCAGCCTCCTGCCCCCGAACTCCTGCCCCCGAACTAATGCCCTCAGCCTCCTGCCCCTGGCCTCTTGCCCCGGGCCTCCCTCGCTCAAACTGACTCTGTGTTCCGAGTCTCCTTCTCTGACAAATACTGGCAAGAGGCAAAGACAACGTACCTAAAAGTCCATCGTCGTGGCGATGGGGAGCTCCGCCTCGTCTCTCACCGCGGAGACGGAGTCTGACCATGGGTTCCGCAGCACGCCGTACTCTTCGTCGCCTCCCATTGGCTGGCTCAGAAACAGCCACAGCAGCCCCGTGTGGGGCACCACCTTCATCACGCGCCAGCAGCAGGCTCCGCCCCCACACCGGGAGCGCAGGTAAGGGCCCACTGAGCCAAGCGGGGGACCAACCGGGGGACAACACCTCATGCCGTCACGCCGCCGTCCACTGGAGACAGGGGCGCATGTCTGGGGCGAGCTGCCATGTTCTGTTGACGCACTGTGAGGAAAGAACTAGGCCATGTACTGCTAAACTGGGGAGAGAGGTGTGTGTGTGTGTGTGTTTGTGTGGGAAGGGGGTGTAGTGTGTGTGGGAAGGGGGTGTAGCGTGCCACTAGGAGTGTTTACAGCGAGTCTGAGAGAGGTTGTGCAGGTGTTGTGATAGGTGTTTGTTAGTCTGCTGCTTTGAGACTGAGTGTTGTCTGCGCTTGGTCAGTATTCACTAGCTTTAGGAATCTGTGCTGGCACTCTTAATAGATGGCACTATAATAGACTGTTCCCTGTTCCTTGTCTAGCTTACTTTAGCCTAGCGTGACACAACCAAGATCATTTGAATGTAGGTCTGACCGCCTATTCTTCTAAAGTCTGAGTAAACGCAGAGCAGATCTGACATCCAATCAAAGTTGCAGTTTGAATGTTTTTGTTTGATGTCCAGAAAGTGGCTAAGCTAGCTTTGAAATCTAAAGTCCCCCCATAGGCTGCATGTTTCCCACAGAGCTGAGTGGATCGCACAGCCTATTAGATTTATTGGAACCCACTTGACCCTGAGGTAAACTCGTCTGAACTTGTGCACTGTGACAGTGTTTTTGGTAGGACTCCGACCTAATCTCACCCTCGATAACATCCTGTCATCGTCTGAGTGTTTGTGAGTAAACAACCCAGGCTTCAGCGGGCGTCATGTGACCTCTGTGAGATGTGCCGTCCAATGACAGATGGCCGCTGCTGTGCAGATGGCTGAGAGTCCCTCTCGCAAACTGACCACTGGTAATTAATGACGTTGTAGCCCGTTAAACCTTCCAACAATCCACCGATCGTCTCCCCGCCCCATCCTCTCTCTCTCAACATCTCGTTGGCACAGTAAAGGGGGAGGCCTTGTCGTGTAATAAATCAATTGGACCGTTTCCAGAGAAGGCGGTCTCTTGTACTTCTTTCAAAAGCAGAGTGCAGTCGGTTTCTCCTCAGCGCTTTAAACAATGTGAAAGCTTTCCTGGATCACTCCCACGGCGTCCTCGAGTCCGTCTCTCGAGTCATCGACCGTACATCGCCAGAGACGCTACAGAGGAACGTCTCCGTACATCGCCAGAGATGCTACAGAGGAATGTCTCCGTACATCGTCAGAGACGCTACAGAGGAATGTCTCCGTACATCGTCAGAGACGCTACAGAGGATGTCTCCGTACATCGTCAGAGTCGCTACAGAGGAATGGCCGAAGGTCGGCTGGTTCCGAACGTAGCGGCCTTCCTCTTCCTTCCACACACACACACACCATCCCAGAGCAGAGACCTCACCTCCACACTCACACACACACACACCATCCCAGAGAAGGGACCTCACCTCCACACACACACACACACACCACACACACACACACACACACACCATCCCAGAAGGGACCTCACCTCCCACACACACACACACACACACCATCCCAGAGCAGGCACTTCACCTCCACCCCGGGGCTGAAGCTGCACTCTGGCCGTGGTGTTGGTTTAGTCATCCTCTGTTAAGCTGGCACATCTCCTGGAATAAGAACGGAGGGTTTACAGATCGACCTCTTCCTGAGTGTTCTGCTGAGTCACTGGGGGCACAATGCTCCGCGGTTGGTTCTTATTGATTTTCAAAAGGCCTCAGATCAGATAACCTTACAATGGGTGTGTCATTACTTATTCAGATTGTCTTCATGTACTTCTTTCATGTCTGTTCACCTCTGCCTGCCCGCTCGTGTCCGTGGTTACTCTGGCTCCGCCCCTTCCAGGAAGTCCGAGACGCTCAGGACAGTTTCATTTGATATCTCACCAGTCAGTGCAGTTTAAAAGATATCCGGTGTCGGCTATTAGGAGCTCTTTGTAGTGGCCCGTTATAACCGGCCGTCTGCACATGTTTGCATCATGTGATCACTACTGTTTCAGAAGACCCTCTTCCACTGTGTTCCAGTGCATCCCCATAGCAACAAGCCTCCGTTTCCATCACCAATCAGACTTCAGCCTCAGTCATCTGAGCTCACACACACACACACACACACACACACACACCCTCTGCATACACTCGACTCTCACAACACTGCTTTTGTGAGTGTGTAGCGCGTGTACACACACACACACACACACACACCCTCTG
>CAEFZP010002169.1:0-145000 GCA_903064625.1 Mallotus villosus
ACACACAATGTAGTTATTGTATGCAGCAGGACCTGTTTGAGGATAATCACTCTGATTGATCAGAGCAGGTTATCATTACACCCCGTCCCTCCCCAGGGCAGTGTCGATCGGATATTGATCAGGTATAGATCAGATGATGCAGATCGATGGATACAGCTGTTTAAACAGAGAAACTGAACTGACATGAGAGAGAGAGAGAAACAAGGGCGAGATGTGATATTTATTGCAGTCAAATGTTGTTTCATTACTGAAGTGTTAATCTTCTCCTTACAGTATTTGTATCTATTGTTACCATGTTAAATGTGACTTAACATTACTACTACATAATCACATGCTTGCTGTGACATCACTACATAAACTCAAGTTTATTGTGATCATGATCACATGAACGTGCTCACGGTGACATTCCTACAGGAACACTCTTACTGTGACCTCTCAGACAAGTGCTTATCGTGACGTCACAACTAAATGAACGTATCTTTGCTATGACATCACACATGTACAGTCTATGTAAACAATTCGATTCTCACCAAGAAACCAGCCCGAATGAATGTTTGTGACACTGTCCAGGAGCCAACCGAAGACATCTGGCTCTCCTGAAGGTGAGAAGTCTGTGTGTGTGTGTGTGTGTGTGTGTGTGTGTGTGTGTTTATGTGTGTGCGTGCTTTAGAGTGAAGTGATGGATTAGGTTCATTTGCAGAGTAAACCCCATCAGATCGTCAGCCCTCCTCCAGCATGTGGCCTGCCTGCTCTAGGTCCTAACCTCGCAGTACGGGTGTGTGTGTGTGAGTGTGAGTGTGTGTGTGTGTGTGTGTGTGAGTGAGTGTGTGTGTGTGAATGTGTGTGTGAATGTGTGTGTGTGTGTAAGTGATATCTGTGTGCGATGGGCCGAGGCGGAGCATGCCGTGTTGTGACAGCGACAGAGCGATGGCTCTGATTGGACGGAGCCCCGGCGTGGTTGAGCGTGGATCGCCAGGGGCAACCGTAAGGTGCTTGGTACAATCAAGAGTGTGCTGACAGAGAGAGGCCATCACAGTCTGATGATGACCTGGCTAGCTGCAGGTGATCCCAGTGTGTGTGTGTGTGTGTGTGTGTGTGTGTGTGTGTCCTGCAGGGCTGACTGAGTGCTGTCGCTCCACCAGGGTTAAGTACCACAGTCCTGACAGACAGACAGACGCAGACAGACAGCAGTAGCAGTACCGGTGTGTCAGTCTGCAGGAGAACATGATGTCAAAAAAGTGTGAATCTACTGGTGACTGTAGAGGAGTCTGTACTGGAGTCTCTACTGTTGTTTATACTGGTGTCTCTACAGGTGTATATACTGGTGTACACTGGTATCTCTACTGGTGTACACTGGTGTCTCTACTGGTGTATATACTGGTGTATACTGGTGTCTCTATTGGTGTCTCTATTAGAGACTCTACTGGTGTATGTACTGCTATCTACTGGTATTTTCACTGGTGTCTCTAACCATTCATCTATTTAATAAGGATTGAACCCTAATACTCTCCTGCTTAGGCGAGTATTTTGCTGGCTTCACGGGCGGTGTGTGTGTGTGTGTGTGGGAGGATGTTGCTGTGAGCCAGCATGGTAAATATATAATAATAGTTTTGAAATGTACTGGCCATCTCTCTCCCCCTTGAGCAACGAAGCCCCTCCCCCTCCCCTCCTCCCCCACCCACCCCCCCCGGGCTGTGCAGAGGAGCGCTGGGGTATGAAATATGAAAGCGACACACTGTCGTTCAACCTGTCCCATATACCTCTCAGGTGGACTGCAGGTGCACGGCCTCTCAGCCAATGACAAACGAGCGTGCCGTTGCCGGGTGACGGTGATGAACCTGGCGGAGCGTCGGCCTATCAGTCTTCTCCGTTTGGCTTCCCAGCCCGCACGAGACGCCTCGCTGGAAATTTGTCTTATTGAAGGAAGGATGGCTCCAATACTCCCCCCTTACGTACACACACACACACACACACACACATACACACAAACACGCGCGCATATGCGCACACAGACACACGCACACACACACAGACACCACACACACACGCACACACACAGACAAACACACAGTGTTTTGATGAAGTGAACACTCAGTCTGCTTAGAGTTCACTTCTTCTTTCTTTTCCTCTTCCCCCGTCCCCCTCTCCTCTTCACCTCCCCCTCTCTACCTCGCCCTCTCCTCCTCACCCTCCTCCCCTCTCCTCCCCTCTTCTCTCCACTTCTTTCCACTGAGTAGTCTCAGAAAGACCAGTCTAGTCTGTGCAGAATGGATTAGCAGGTTCAACACAACCTCAACACATTAAATACCGCCCACACACACACACACACGCACATACGTCACACCGACACACACATTTAGTCACACATGCACAATTCTCCATTGAGAGTAGGATAAAGATCCAGCACCCCTCCTCAGACAGCCTGCTCTCTTAGCTCTAATCCAGTCGTAATCCAGCTAAACACTCTCTCAAGCCTCCCCGGCCTCTACGTACAAGCCCCAAACATCCCCACCAACTCCCCAGCCTCATCAGCCCCTAGTCTCCCTAATCCTCCCCAGAGTCTCCCTGCTTCCCCATACTCCACCTGAGCCTCCCCCCCAGCCTCTACATTAGCCTCCCTCCAGCCCCACAGGCCTATTAAACCCTTGTGAGGCTCCAGTGTGTAATGATGTGTGAGCAAGCTAATTTCCTAGGCTGAGGCTCCATACAGACTCACCCAGGCTGAGGCCGAGGCTGGAACAAAGGCTTGGGCTGGGGTTGGTGTTGGGGCTGGGGCTGGTGTTGAGGCTGGGGCTGGGGCTGCGTTTTCTCTGCTTACAGACCCTAGTTTAGTTTAATCTCTATCACTCCCATATCATGGCCTCTCTATTCCCAAACACACCAAAAACACACCCCTCCCTCTCACAAACATACAAACACATTACACAAATGAAAAAACAAAGTAGGGGGGGTCAGAAGGGTGAGATATTATTTAAGTGTTCTTGTAAGCCATCTAAGATATTAATGTTCCTAAGCTACTTATGAATATTTAAGAACATAAAAGGGAGGGTCAGACCACAGAAAGAGAGAGATTGTCTCCCTGAGGATGAGAAAGGAGAGGAAAGGAGGAGAGGACAGGAAAGGAGTATAGAGGTGTGGAGAGGAGGAGGGGAGAAGAGAGGAGAGGAGGAGGGGAGAGGAGAGGAGAGGAGGAGGCGAGAAGAGAGGAGAGGAGGAGGGAGAGGAGAGGAGCGTAGCGTAGAGGAGTAGGAGTCGGAGAGCGAGGAGAGGCGAGCTCGAGGAGCGTCGCGAGCTGAGAGCGAGAGGAGAGGAGGAGGTCCTGGCCTCTGTCAGTCTGACTGATGTGGAGTGTGTCAATACATTGTTTACAAACGTTGTGACCACAACACCACCATAGCCCTGTCAATATGGAAACAGGCTGAGATCATTACCTTCAAACCGTAAATGTACAGTATGTGTGTGTGCTCATTACTTATTTAATGTGAGTGATTTATAATGAGGTCAATCCCAGCCTCAGGGCTTACAGGAGCAAGCATCTGCTGGCAGGGCCTCAGGTTCTCCTTGAGGAGCAGGACCTCAGGAGCAGGGCCTCAGGTTCTCCTCGAGGAGCAGGGCCTCAGGTTCTCCTTGAGGAGCAGGGCCTCAGTTCTCTTGAGGAGCAGGGCCTCAGGTTCTCCTCGAGGAGCAGGGCCTCAGGTTCTCCTTGAGGAGCAGGGCCTCAGGTTCTCCTTGAGGAGCAGGGCCTCAGGTTCTCCTCGAGGAGCAGGACCTCAGGTTCTCCGAGGAGCAGGGCCTCAGGTTCTCCTCGAGGAGCAGGGCCTCAGGTTCTCCTCGAGGAGCAGGGCCTCGTTCTCCTCGAGGAGCAGGACCTCAGGTTCTCCTCGAGGAGCAGGACCTCAGGTTCTCCTCGAGGAGCAGGGCCTCAGGTTCTCCTCGAGGAGCAGGGCCTCAGGTTTCTCCTCGAGGAGCAGGGCCTCAGGTTCTCCTCGAGGAGCAGGGCCTCAGGTTCTCCTCGAGGAGCAGGGCCTCAGGTTCTCCTCGAGGAGCAGGGCCTCAGGTTCTCCTTGAGGAGCAGGACCTCAGGTTCTCCTTGAGGAGCAGGGCCTCAGGTTCTCCTCGAGGAGCAGGGTCTCAGGTTCTCTTGAAGCAGCAAATTGTCAAGTTCCAGATGCCTACATGTAATACTAGAAAACAGCAGTATGGCTCTGCTAATCTCTAGAACCATAGTTAAGACAGGGTGTGTGTGTGTGTTTGTGTGTGTGTAGTTAAGATGTTTAAGGGTCAGGGTTATTTCTCTAACAGGACAGTAGTCCTGGCACCAGGTCAGACCCACCTAATGCTCTGATTAATATTTAATATTTAAGCAGAGAGGAGAGGTTAATGCTGCTTTAATCCATTAGAGTACTGTCTCCCTCACTATCCACCTCTCCCTTTCTCCTGCTCCATCCACCCCCCGTCCTTACGCACTTACCCCACCCCGGAGAACGGTGAGAGAGCAGAGGAACAGGAAGTGGATATGGTACTTACGCCCTCACACCCCCACACATTAATACAGCCCCACACATCATTCGGGACAGTGTTTATCTCTCTGCTGACGTGTCTCTGAGGAGAATCACAGAGCAGCTACAGCCTCCTAACCACCAGTATACACTTCCAACACTTAAGCACTGAATGACTGGTATTTCCTCAGTCCAAATGACTCATTGTTTCTTCATAATTGAATTTCTCTAGAACATACTTTAAGATACTTCACTCACTTCTCAGGTACTGTGGGTCCTGGTCCACGTTGTCCTGACCAACAGGACCGCCCCTCCTGTTGTCAAGAGACCCTAAAAGTCCAAAGTGATCATTCTATGTGGTGTCTCTCTCACGGTGTTTGTATCAGTATATCTTTTTTTCAATTACTTCCGATTCTTATGTGTGTGTGTTTGTCTCTGCGTGTGAGTGTGTGTTTGTGTTTGTCCTGTGTGGATGTGTTTGTCTGTGTGTGTGTGTTTGTCTCTGTGTGTGTGTTTGTCTGTGTGTGTGTTTGTCTGTGTGTGTGTGTGTTGTCTGTGTGTGTGTTTGTCTCTGTGTGTGTGTTTGTCTGTGTGTGTGTGTGTGTGTGTGTGTGTGTCTGTGTGTGTGTGTGTGTGTCTGTGTGTGTGTGTTTGTCTGTGTGTGTGTGTGTGTGTGTTTGTCTGTCTGTGTGTGTGTGTCTGTGTGTGTGTGTGTGTGTGTGTGTGTGTGTGTGTGTGTGTCTGTGTGTGTGTGTGTGTGTGTGTGTGTGTATTCACCCCTGGCCAGTGGTTTGTCTTGCTGGCTCCTCCCTAGCCAGGGTTACACATCCGAAACACTTTCTGAACAGGACTCACTAAATGATGTCTTGAGGGCAAAGGTGTGTGTATGTCTTCGGAGGGTGTGCGTGTATGCAAGTGTGTGTGTGTGTGTGAGATGGGGTGGGGGTGGGGGGGATAACCTGAGTCCCATGATGTGACCTGGGGCAGGGGGAGATGGATGGCTGTTGTGGCTGGCCTCTAGGGATGGTGGAAGGGAGGCAGGGGGAGGGTGGCGGGGGCATGCTTATTTACACAGAGCACCCCTGGGTGGGGGGGAGGGAGTTACACACACTCCAATACATCCTCATACACACTCACTTCTTAGTAACACTGGCACAATTGCAGAAAGAGTTACACGCACCACACACACACACATCTAGCAGTGAGGTTGGTGAAACTAAGATGTTGTTGTGAGTCGTATGTTGTTGTGTGATGGTTGCACAAACACCAAGTATGTCACCAGAAGCAGTTTGTTTTCCTGGCAGGAATGTCCTGCTGTTACCACTCCATATTAAATGATCAAATAACATTACACACTTGTATGGTTCTGTTGTTTGAATGTGGGTGCATTTATGTGTGTGTGTGTGTGTGTGTGAGTGAAGGTGTGTGGGTGTGTGGGTGTGTGGGTGTGTGGGTGTCTGAATGACTGTGTCAATCGTCGTCACTCATACACTGAACCTAGATGTGACTCCCCTTCCACTTCTCTCTCACACTCTTGGACAGATGACCCATCACATTGATTCACTCTTAAAGGTGAGTAAACCCTGCTTGTAACTGTTTACAGGAACTGAGATATATGCTGCTTTTAACAACCAGCGGCAATCCTAGTAAATCTGAAAGTGATCAATCCACACATATTGATGAATCCATAGTTAGTCTCGGCTGGAGCAGAGCACAACACGTACTTGCGCTGGTGCATAACACACACACACACACATAAAACAGTCATGCACACACCACACACCACACACATTCAAACAGACACGCACACATTCTCATGCACACATGCACACCTTCTCGTGCAGACCATGTAGACGAGTCCTGCTGGTCGTTCAGTCAACCAGAGGGCCATGCTCTTGGTGGGTCAAGGTTCCTCCTGTCCAGTCCTAGCACCCCTCCCCCCCCTCCCCTCCGCCCCACACACACACCAGGGATCCCAGAGAGACCACTAGAAGATCACAATCGATTCTGCTCAATTACAAACAAATCGAAATGTGATTTATCTGCGAGGAATCATTTCAATATCAAGAGAGAGACGGAGCAGGAGGAGACCCCATCAATAAAGTCTTCCTCACCCCAACACTCCCAGCCGCAAGACACGGGGTAAAGAGAGAAGACAAAGAGAAGCAAAGAAAAAAACAAGAGACAAAGCAAAGGAAACAGAGAGAAGAAAAGGAGACAAAAGAGATAGCTCGCCCTACACTCCTCCCCTCTCCTCCCCCTCTCTATAGCCATCCCCCTCCCTCACCCCTCTCTACTCCCCTCTCCATCCTCCTCCTCTCTAGCCCTCCCTCCCCTCTCCTCCCCTCTCCCTCTGAACACGGACAGTCCCCCAGTGACCCTATCATTCTGAGGGATGTCAATACAGTCAGTCAAGCACAGAAAAAGACCAGGCGATATTTTAGATCCCCCCCTCCCTTTTCACCCCCACCCCACCCCCCCCTTCTTCTTCACCTCCCCCACCCCCCTCTCCCCCTTCTTCTTCACCTCCCCCACCCCCCCCTCTCCCCTTCCCTCCCTACATAATTCCCTTTCTCTCCTTTTCTTTTTTTGGACTTAATTAAGTCAGGCGGCGTCTGTCGGGGGGTAAATCTTGCGGGCGCGCGATGCAGCGGTCGGTCAGGCTGACATTTGATAATATTGCTCCTCATGCTGATTGAAATTGATTTTGGAGGCCGAGGTGGCGAGCTGCACGGCTCCTGACAACGCTCAGCCAATCAGCTCAAGGACAGGGTGGCCGTCGGCGTGGCAACTCATATTCCTCCGAGTGATGGGCGGCCGGACGGCTTTGTGTGTGTGTGTGTGTGTGAGTGTGTGTGTGTGTGTGTGTGCGGTGAGTTCGGACATGAAACACCGTCTCGGGGTCATGGAACTGGCAGTCACATTTCCCATAAATCAGCGGGAAAACAGAGACGTCTAGATCTCGTGTGTGTGTGTGTGTGTGTGTGTGAGAGAGTTTCTGTGTTTGCACGCACCTTCTCACCCCAGCACTATTATGCATATATTTACTCCTAATAGACACTTATAATGTTACATCCAATTAATGTTTTAATTGGTGCTGTAGGAGGGGTGGACGCTAACTAAGGAGTCTTAATGAGATGCCACTCACAAGCAGAGTCTGAACACAACATACGTCCTCGTCAGATTAGCATGTAGGGCAGTAACACTGTATATATAGACATGGTGGTAGAATCACTCTGGTCACTGTGCTAGGACCACTCTGGTCACTGTGTTAGGACCACTCTGGTCACTGTGTTAGGACCACACTGGTCACTGTGTTAGGACCACTCTGGTCACTGTGTTAGGGCCACTCTGGTCACTGTGTTAGGACCACTCTGGTCACTCTGCTAGAACCACTCTGGTCACTGTGTTAGGACCACTCTGGTCACTGTGTTAGGAACACTCTGGTCACTGTGTTAGGACCACTCTGGTCACTGTGTTAGGACCACACTGGTCACTGTGTTAGGACCACTCTGGTCACTGTGTTAGGACCACTCTGGTCACTGTGCTAGGACCACTATAGTCACTGTGTTAGGACCACACTGGTCACTGTGTTAGGACCACTCTGGTCACTGTGTTAGGACCACTCTGGTCACTGTGTTAGGACCACTCTGGTCACTGTGTTAGGACCACTCTGGTCACTGTGTTAGGACCACTCTGGTCACTGTGCTAGGACCACTATAGTCACTGTGGTAGGACCAGTTTGGTCGTTCCTGTCCAACAGTACGGAGACTCAGAGTCAATAGCCTAGACTTTAGCTCAACATCCTAACACAGTCTGGAGGCTGATGAGGACTCTGGGGTTTGATTGTGTGACTGTTCCTCTGACACATTCTGTAGCATTCTAAGTGGGGCAGTGGTGTCAGCTGTCGACGTTCTCAACGGCACCCCTCGCTCCACTTTCTGTCGCCGTGGTAACCTTCTTTCATTAATCTGATTGCACTGCTCCAGGCAACAGCAACCAACTGGAGGAAATTGCTTTTATTTTGGAGTATTTTCCAAATTAATTGTAATATCCACCAGTGGTTAATTGTGTGTGTGTGTGTGTTTTCAGGGTGAGTTGGCCCAGATAGAGACTGATGCAGAGGTCATCTCAGTGGACTATCATTAGACTGGGCTGCAGCCTGCAGGAAACTAACCCTGACCTGGCTAATGACACAAACTCTCCAGAATACATGGAATCTGCTCACAAAACCAACCAGCTTAAACTCACCCAGCCTTGCTAGCCTAGTCCAGTTTAGTCCAGCACAGGCCAGTCTAACCTAGTCTAGCCTAGCCCTAGCAGGGTACATCCTGACAATTAACCCCTGCCCTGCCCTCCCTCCACACATCACCGCTGCAGTAATTAGGGAGTCAATCCCAATCGCATGTATCACTTACCCTGTCCTGTCCGTCAATACTAGCTGTGACAGGTTCATTTAGCTGCAGGTCCCCCCCACCCCCCACAACACACACACCTACCCATAAAACGCTACTAAAAGGCAGGACAAATTATTGAGGCAGGCTTGCTGGAGGCAGGGGGCTGGAGGCAGGGTGCTGGAGGCAGGGGGCCGGGCAGTTGGGAGGTTGGGGGCAGGCTTGAAACCGCCTTCCTGAAAGGCTCAAGTGACAATTAGCATTGATCAGCTGCTGGAAAACCCCCAGTCGATGACACGGGATCACAGACGGTCACACCCTGACACACACACACACACTCACACACATCCCGAGCACACACACACATGCACACACACACTGACTGAGAGGTGTTGAGGTCAACAGCGGTGGTCAGTGAGCTGTCAGAAAGCTCTCTACGCTGGATATCACGGGTCGATGGCTGACCTGACGTGGGATGAGATCTGTGTTTTCACCTCGTGCCTATAAACAAATGTCCACTCTCGGCGTAAACATGGGCCAAACACACATAGTGTGAAGTCTGTTTGAATTATTGATGAGTGTCTCCCTCACAGAGCTGATGATGTCCCTTAATTAGCTTGTTCTTTACTGATCCTCAGCTTGCAGTCACAAAGCTTGGATAGACTTCCCTGCTCCTCCTGTGAGTTACATGTTACTCAACATGTTACCATGTCATTACATGTTACCAATCACTACTACATGGTCCTTATGTATGTTATCACACGTATATTATTACGCGTTACCAATCACTGCTAGGCTACATGTTACTAAATCACCACAATCCAGACAAACAGAGAGCGGATATTTCCCTGTGTTCTAATTACTCCACAGCTCTCAGCTGATGAACCTTTAATTGCTGCTCCGTTAGCGTCTCTCTCCCACTCCTCCGTGCTGTGATTGCTCTCTATAATTACCACTGATGGACCCACAACACTCACACACACGTTTTGGACCTCGTACCCATGCAGAACGCATTCCTGCCTTGGCTGAGACTAAATGATGATCTCATGTTAAATCCACTGCTGAAACACAGGGATGCTATCTCCTCTCTCTGGCCAGGCCTACTGGGAAAGTACCCTCTCCTAAGATCTCATCCTAAAGGGTTTAGTTCAACTTGATTCGACATGCTCAATATTAGTAGTTGAATATGGAGAGGGTGGACATGCTTGAGAAAGGTTAGTGTTGTGGCAAGCTGTGTCCAGCAATTCTGAGTGAAAACTTTTGGGGGATGTTGAGAGTATCTTAAAGCACATATTACTAATAGTTTTATATTATCCATTGAATCATATGTTCAATTAATTATTTTATAATACTAGTGGCATATGCTTGATTTTTTTTTCCCCGAGGTAATACTCCCTGGGAAGTATGTTTGTTTTTGTACCGTGGAAAACAATGTTATGTTTGTTCCTTTGTGATTAATTCTTTCTAATCAAATCTCTTGAATTGATTTATACAACCGGGATTTCAAAATGAATAAACACCACTTATTTTCACGAATCAGAAAGTAATTCCTGAATGGACCACTACAGCAGAGAAAATGTGACAGTCGTGAGATTTGTTGGTTCACAAACCATTTAAAGATTAAAATCTACTTGTGAAGGGATTTTTGCCAGTTGTACAGTACATGTTTTCCAGTGAGTTTGTGTGTGTGTGTGTGTGTGTGCCAGTGGACAGCTCTTAATGAATAGCACTCCACTTAAAGAGTACTACTGGCAGACTACCATAGCATGACTATTGTTGTATTGGTACGCTTAACCCCCTCATCCCTCCCCAACCCACCCATGTTTTAAAAGCGTTCGCGTGGATTCAAAGCCGGCTTACGTATAATTCTCTGACTAAACTTGCTGTGGAGAAAGCTAAGAGAAAGCTGAGAGCTCTTTTTTAAGTTTATAATCACTCTCTCCTTTATCTGGAGATAACACTACTGTTGGGTTCTTTCTCTCTCTCTCTCCTGCACCCTGCCTGCCTTTGGCCTCTCTCTCTCTCTCTCTCTCTCTCTCTCTCTCTGTCTCTCTCTCTCTCTCTCTCTCCCTCCCTACTTCCATGCACCCCCCCCCTCTCTCTCTCCAGGACATTAGAGATATTGCCGGGGACAGGGACATGTGTGTTAAGTCACTTAATCAAAAGCAATGGGTTGAAAATCTTGTTTGGCTCCTTGTGTGTGCCTCCTCCCCTGCGGTCAGGAGGAAGAGGAGGAGGAGGAGGAGGAGGACATTAGGTCCAGCCCAGCAGAACATGCATTATCTGTTAAGCAGCTAGCAGAGACTATCATTGTCTGACTCCCTCTGGGGAGAGGGCCTCACTCTTTCTTCTCCGTTGGTCTCTCGACCTCCCTCTCCTCTCCTCCTCTTCCCCAGTCCCCCTCCTTCTCTGTTCTCTCCATCCTCTGTCCCCCTATGCCCCCCCCCCGCTCCGCTCCCCCCACTTACTCTTCCGTCGGTTTGAGGGCGTAAATAAATAGACCCTGTTAACTGGAGCCCCCTGTTGTAACTCTAACCTGTCAACACGAATGCATAATACCTTACCTCGACACTGCTCTGGTACAGGCGGAGGGAAAGATATACAGGGTGTAATAGAGGTATAGACAAAGAAAAAGAGAGACAGAGAGAGAGGGAAAGAGAGAGAGAGGGAGAGAGAGAGATGATCAGCTTGACTGCATCACCTGCTGTTTCCTCCACTCTGATCACGAAAGAGTCTGAGACATCCTGGTCTCTCTCTCTCTCTCTCTCTCTCTCTCTCTCTCTCTCTTCCTCTCTCTTTCTCTCTCTCTCTCTGTCTCTCTCTCTTTCTCTCTCTATCTCCACCCAGGGGTCCAAGCGAGAAATCCAATTACTGTGGCTCATTTGGCCAGGTGAATCTCTGCTCCTCTCTGAAAATCACACCACAGAAACATCTCTCCCTCCCTCCTTCCCTCCTCCTTCTCATGCTCTCTCTCTCTTTCTGTTTTTCGCTGTCACTCTTCGTTCTTTCTTTCTCTCTCTTTCTCTACTTGTCTCAGCTTTTTCTCAGTTTCTTTCATGCTACTTATATTTATTCTTATACCATCACCCCCAAAAAAGAAAAAGGTTGTGTTGTTTCCAAAGAAGAAGAGACTGTAGTAGAGAGGAGATCATGAACAGTGTTATCAGAGAAGAGACTGTAGTAGAGAGGAGATCATGGAGAGAGTTATCAGAGAAGAGACTGTAGTAGAGAGGAGATCATGGAGAGAGTTATCAGAGAAGAGACTGTAGTAGAGAGGAGATCATGGAGAGCGTTATCAGAGAAGAGACTGTAGTAGAGAGGAGATCATGGAGAGAGTTATCAGAGAAGAGACTGTAGTAGAGAGGAGATCATGGAGAGAGTTATCAGAGAAGAGACTGTAGTAGAGAGGAGATCATGGAGAGAGTTATCAGAGAAGAGACTGTAGTAGAGAGGAGATCATGGAGAGCGTTATCAGAGAAGAGACTGTAGTAGAGAGGAGATCATGGAGAGAGTTATCAGAGAAGAGACTGTAGTAGAGAGGAGATCATGGAGAGAGTTATCAGAGAAGCGAGCAGAAAAGAGGAGACAGAATAGAGGAGAGAAAGTTTTGAGTAGAGAGCAGAGTGGATACGGTTTGGGAGAGATATTAGGCTCTGGGGTACTCAGAGCCATATGGAGGAACAGACCATGCACAGCACCCCTACTGTTATACACACACAGACACATCCAGACATGCTAAGTTTTATGACAGATTAGAGAAATCAAAGTGACGTTCATTCCTAAAGTGTATTTTGTTCCCTCTGAGTTGAGACCTCCTAAACTTCCCATTCTGCATGTGAACATTGTGAACATGGAGCCCACTAATCTGACCTTTAGGGTTACCAGAGCTGGACATCGCCAAAGATTACCACATCCATACAGCTCATCCTGGTCTCAACTGCAAGAATTACCCCAGAAAAACTAAACCATGGACAAAAAAACTCTATTTTAAGTCATAAGTGAATTGATTTTCTTAATTATCTAAAAGTAAAAAGTAGAGATTGTTTTGTTGTGATTTAGCTGGAGATGTGCAGAGAGAGAGAGGGCAGACGATCTCGGTTTCATTTCATAATTGAGTGAAGCGTAGATGGATCTATGGATGGAGGGATGAATGAGAGAGGGAGGGAGGGAGGGGGGGAGTCCATCTGGAGCCTGCTGACAGAGGCCATGCATTGTTTGTGATGTGAGGGACAGAAGGATGTCAAACCTCCATCATCTCTTCATCTTCTTAAACTTTAGCTTTGTTTTCTGTGATCTGCCAGCGTGACCCCTGCAGGCACCAACGTCCATCTCGTGAAAGCTTCAAATCCGCCAGATAACAGTACTCAAACTCTGCCCAGTTTAAACTGTGACGTTGTGTTGTACAAAAGGCTTTGTACAGACACTTACCCCGCCCCCCCCTCCGCTCTACAACAGGCAGGAGAAATCCTTTGTCTTCAAATCTTCGAAGCCCCTCCTCCTTGTTTCTTTTACTGAAAAGGAAAATAAAAAGCACCCGTTTGTACTCCCTGGCTTCCTACCTGTCCCCCGGTGGTTACAGGCCCCGTGACTGGCTGTCTGACCCTCGGGGTACTTAGAGGACTAGTAACCAGCGGTTACGTTCTAATGGTCTTTCAACAGGTGTAATCTGAGGATGAAACTGATGAGAAAGGAGGCAGTGTTGTGAAGAAGAAGAAGAAGAAGAAAATATACTTTTCTTATTGGTCCTGCAAGACTGACAAACACACACACACACACTTGTGCAAGGAGTGGCAACACCAGGAAACACACACATACTGGAAGAATTCTTGCTCTGGTAGGTCTTCCATCGGCTTTCCTTCCTCCCAGGGCAGCCAGGAGCAGTGGTCAGCAGCCACATCGACGGTGCCTGGGACCCAAGCACTCACTGTCCTGGTCGGGGACCCAAGCACTCACCACTGTCCTGGTCTGGGACCCAAGCACTCACCACTGTCCTGGTCTGGGACCCAAGCACTCACTGTCCTGGTCTGGGACCCAAGCACTCACTGTCCTGGTCTGGGACCCAAGCACTCACTGTCCTGGTCTGGGACCCAAGCACTCACTGTCCTGGTCTGGGACCCAAGCACTCACTGTCCTGTTCTGGGACCCAAGCACTCACCACTGTCCTGGTCTGGGACCCAAGCACTCACTGTCCTGGTCTGGGACCCAAGCACTCATCACTGTCCTGGTCTGGGACTTCTGCAGGAGCATGATCTGTTCTGCATGGTTTTACATTGGGGTTCTTTTGCGGAGGAAGCCCACGTGAGCACAAGGGAGCACGACATGCAACTCCACACAGACAGGCTCATCAGACACCACACACAAGCTCCAAATAAAGACCCCAGGGAAGGAATTAAACCCTGGACCTTCTTGCTGTGAGGCAGCAGTACAAGGCAAGTGCCACTCAGAGCGTCTGAACCGCAGCGGTGTGAAGCTCAGCTGGTCAGGTGTGGTGTTGGAGATAGGTAGGAGGTGCCAGGGTCAGGTCCTTCAACACATCAAACACCAAGAACCATCGCTGTCCCAGGTGTGTCCTCACACCAGCCTCCCTCACCGTCCCTCTCAGAACCTGCACTCCTGCCACTCCAATTAACACACCCCCTCACACACACACACACACACGCTCACACTCACACACTCACACACACACACACACAGTGGCATGAGACTCCCCCTCTTCCTTTTCATGCCCACACACATGCACGCTGATCCATGGATACACACACGCACGCGCCACCTTCACGGACACGTAGGTTCATACACGAGCGTGTGCAAGTGAGCACGGATGAACGGATGCGCACACGCTCACACACACACGCATACGTTCTACACAGATCAATGGATCCGCGCTCGCACGCGCGCACCTCGCATTCATAGGAAACACGCGCGCACGTACCTCTCGTACCCCTCGCGTTCGTCACTTCAATAAATGGAGATGCTGAGAGGGCCTTTGATCAGATCTGAGGTCATTAAGCAGACCCACCTGAGGCTGGTCTCCCCAGGGACGGGACCGTCCACTCCAGGCACATCTCAGAGGGCTCAGGACCACACACACACACACACACACACACACACACACACACACACACACACACACACACACACTTGGCAGAGTTGGTTATGTGACAGATAAAAGACATGCAGCCTGGTCTGTCACAGGAGGCAGAAGTTGGAGGAAGCCACTTGTACTCACTTTGTTGTATTATAATAATGACAAGGTGAAAGGCGTCCGAAGTGTGTCTAAAAAGCTTCCTCTCCACTCTCTAGCCCTGATTCAAAAGTGTGTGTGTGTGTGTGTGTGTTTGAGGGGTCTTGTGAATAGCCCGTGCCACAATCAACATTGTGGTCCCATCTGCCCCAAAACAGCTCTCTATCTGATTGGTGGGAGGCTCCTTTGAATATTCCATTCTTCTCGAAGAGTCTCAGGAGAGGAGAGGAGAGAAGAGGAGAGGAGAGGAGAGAAGAGGAGAGAAGAGGAGAGCTGAAGTAAGGAGAGGAGAGGAAATGAGAGTATAGCTACGGTCAGGGATGGGCTGGGAAGGCCAGGCAAAGCTCTTTCCAACAAGTTGGTGTGTGTGTAGTGTGTGTGTGTGTGTGTGTGTGTGTGTGTGTGTGTGTGTGTGTGTGTGTGTGTGTGTCTGTGTGTGAGATGGAGACAGAAAGAGAGACAGTCCATGAGATACATGAGCGATCTAGGACGACATTAACAAGACAATTATACCATCTCTCCCTCCTCCCATTCTCTCCTTCCACTCTCTACCCGACCTCTCTCTCCCTTCACTCTCGCCCCCTCCTGTCTCTACCCCACCTCCCCCTCCCTCGCTCTCTCTACTACACCTTTCTCCCGCCTCCTTCTATCTTGGAATCCCTTTAAAGCATGGTGTAAATGTGGATGATTTTTCAATATTTTTAAACGTTTTCATTACTATTCAAATGCTTCTCATATGTTGTATGGGACTCTTGTATAGATAATGAAGGCGGGCAACATTCTAGCTATGTGAATAAATAGATTTGAACATGGTCTGTCAGCTATCACTGTGTTATTGGCATGTGTGTGTGTGTGTGTGTGCAGGTGTGTGTTCAGAGACAGGACGGCCAGGCTGGTTAGAAGGCAAATGGCATTTTTGATTGGGCCGTCTGTATTGTGTCTGCTGGTGTTTGTGTCTGAGTTTGCATATGTAAAGTCAGGCTTCCTCCTGGTGTTCCAACCTTAAACTAGATCTCCTCTCTCCCCTGGAGACACGATAGACAGTTCACAATGGGGCATGTGTGTGCGTGTGCGCGTGTGTGTTTGTGTGTGTGTGCGTTGGTGTGTGTGTGTGTGTTGTTGCGTGTGTGTCCCTCTGCATTTGAATGTGATCCATTGGACAGCCGTTTCTGATTAATTCCCGGGTCAGCTAGATTGCTTTACATCTCTCTCTCTCAGCTCGGTGAATGGAGAAGCCTTCTGACGAATATAGGGTGTGACAGCCACACTCTGACACACTCACACACCCACACACATGCACACTCACACACCCACACACATGCACACATCCTCCACTTTTAGCCCTCATTTTTCTCAAATAAGCCCCAGCCTCAGCCTCAGCCCCAGCCTCAGCCCCAGCCTCAACCCCAGCACCAGTTCCCACCCTTACTCCCACCCTCACCATCAACAGCCGCAATAAAGTTCGACTGAGGTAGACTATGGAGGGAAGAAGACCTCTCTGGTCTCAGACTGCCTCTCTTCCTTCTTGAAGATGAATGTTTCTCCGTGGCAACACAGGGGAAACCCAGATGGTTCTAACCCAATATCCTGCTTGTGCTTCCTTCTCCAGGCAGTAGTTTTAGTGCCCCCCCCCCACCCAGCTGGGTCTCTCCCTGTCTGCAGGAACAGGAGATGCCATGGTTTGTTCTACCACAGCTGAATCATAACTAAACACCATCATTTATATGTGTGTGTGTGTGTGTGTGTGTGTGTCTGGGCGTGTGTGTGTTTCCGGTCTAACACCACGCTGCGTCTTTTCCTCTCTTCATCTGTCGGCACCACGAAGACACACACACACACACACACACAAACGCACACCCATTTCAATACAGTCACAACTACACACAGATTTGGAGTGAGAGAGAGAGAGGAATAGTTATGGACTGAGACTGGCGGCAAGTGCCTCTGATGAATCGCCACATCTAGTTAAAATGACCGCTTGAATTAGAGGCCTCTGACAATCTTTACTTTCAGCAATAAAACTCAGTTGGAATCAACGTTATGTAGTCTTTATGGATGGAAGAGAAAGCGAGCGAGAGAACGAGAGAGAGGGAGGGTTGGAAGAAAGACCGAAAGAGAGAATGTGAGAGAGAAATAGATCCAGTGTTATGATGATTTGTCTGGTGTCTCTCGTCGCCTCTCCAGCCGGTGAGTGGCTGTATTGATGCACAGGGCCTCCTAGCTAGATCATAAAGCTGCTTTAACAGGATAGAGATCCATCCTTCTCTTCTTACACACCCCCCCACCCCACCCCTCGCCTTTTCATACCCTCTTCTCCTCTCCTTAACTCCCTATTCCTCTCTTCTCCTTACCCCCCTCTCTCCTCTCCTCTGCCCCCCTCTTCTGCTTTCCTCTCCTTTCTGTTCTTTCATCCACTCTCCTCTCCTTTTGCCTCGTCTCTCTCCCTCTCCGCCCCCCCTCTCTTTTCCCTTTCCGCCTCCCCCCTCCCCCTCTCTTCTCGACCACCCCGTCCTCTCCCTCCTCACCCCCTCTCCCCCTCTCTGTCCTGCAACATAAAGTCTAGAAGCCTGTTATAAAATGTCAGCTCCCATTCACCATATATTCAATAAATACCCACCTCCCCAGCATGCTTTGCCCCGCCGCTCTCCGCGCTCCGCGGCTCTGACGGCCGGCCTCGTAAAAGTTACATACGGCCATGTTTAATTCAGCCCTGTTAGAAGGCCCAGGACAGCACTGATACACATCACAGATTAACCTGCAGCTCGGAGATTAAGCTGATGGAGTATTGCTCTGAAAAGCACAGATACACACTCACACTCACACACGTCTAAACTTAACACAACAGGCTTTTTTGTTTGTTTATGTGTGGAACAGATCTATATAATCAAACACTTGTTGCCGTTTGAGGCTGCAGATCATAGCTGAGAGGGAGAGTCCACTGTCACACAGTAAGACTCCTCAAATGCACGAAAAACCACGGATAAACACTCACACAAACTCACACACACACACACACACACAAGCACGCACACACCAACAGTCGAGACCTCTGCCAGAATCAAAGAGAGAAAAAGAGAAAGAGATAAGGAGAGAGAGAGAGAGAATAGACTGGAATGCCAGCTTCCCATTCAGATGATGATTAAAATTCATAGGCTTCCCGCTGCCCCTCCTCCTCCCCCCCCCACCCCCTCCCCAACCCCTAACCCCCCCCGATGTGCAAAGGCAATTTTGGAGCAGTCATAGCCTTTTCTCTCTCGACAAAATTAATTTGACAGGTTTGCATTAAGGCAGCTGATCAATAACCACTTAGAGGGGTGGGGGCTAAGCCAAGACAAATAACTCCCACACAACCCCGCACCCCCGTCCCCCCCGACACAGCCCGCACCCCCGTCCCCCCCGACACTGCAGGTTACCTCAGGAGGAAAAATGAATCTTTGGACACGTACTTTCCTCTGGTCTCCTCTCCTTTAAGACCTTGTTCCATCATAGCCTTCCCCCCTCCTCCCTTCTCCTCACGTCCGCTCCCTCCTCTCCTCCCTCTCTATCACAGTTCTGACCTCCAGACTTTGATCTGTAGACAGCCATTTACGGGAAGAAAGATAGAAAGAAAGGAAGGAAGAAAGAAAAAAAAGTCCCACCAGCACCAGGACCGGCCCAGTAGATACTACAGAACAATCAGTAACCTCTCCTCTCCCCTCCTCTCCTGCTCCTCTCCTTTCTCTCTCCTTTCTCTCTCCTCTCCTCCCTCCCCTCCTCCCTCCCTCCCCCCCTCCCTCCTCTCCTCTCCTCTCCTCTCCTCACCTCCCTCTCCTCTCCTGTCTAGATAGATGGAACATATAGCTTACTGGCCAGTTTTCTAACCATATATTGTGTCATGAGGGAGATGAAATAGAGGAGCTGGGTTTGACAGCGTCTATCTGACCAATGCCGAACAGGGTGTGTGTGTGTGTTGTTTTTTCATGTTTATGTTCATGTCTGTACTATGTGTGTACATTTGCGTGTGTGCACACAGGTGTGTGTGTGTGTGTGTGTGTGTCATCAGGGCTCCCCCACCCCTCCATCCCCCAGATCGATACGTGTCTCCAGCCCTGGCTCTTTATAACAGCTAGCAGAGCCTTCGCCGAGCGGCCCACTCTGTATAAATGAGCCAAACACAATTTTCCAACTTCAACAAGCCAGACCAACACTCTATCCAATGTTTCAATCTCTCAAGGTCAGATTGCAGTTTGTTTGGTGCCCATTACTCACACACACACACAAACAAAACACACACACACCTACACACACACTTTCTCTCTTGTAACTCTCTTGCTCTCTCGATCTGATTATCTCAACCTTCCCAACAGAATCAGAGGAGTGTTAATATGTCGGTGTACCTTTAGTTTGAAAGCGCACCTGTTTAGTTTAGTTTAGCACAATCTAGCGTGGCCTGTGGGCCCAGCAGGCAGCGTGCTGGTCTCTCTCCTGAGTCTCTCTCCTGAGCCACAGCCCTGGGTAATACCCACCGCTCCCTAACTCACTTGGAGTTTCTCCACCTGATCAGCTTTCTGTTTTTCTTCTTTTGCTTTTCCAAACAGAGTGCTGCTGTGGGAATTAACCAGAGAGATGGAGTGAGCGCCAGAGATGGAAAGGGAGGAAGAGACGGAGTGAGCGAGAGAGGTTGAGAAGGAGGGAGGGAGACAAACGGAGAGCGAGAACAAGAAAGGGAGAGAGAGAGGAAAGAGAAACGGGCGCAGCCTACGCCACATCTCAATGCAATTTCGTTTTCTTCCTGGTTTGTTGGCCTACTGCCTAACCACCCCTTCTCAACCCCCTGTTGAGCCCATTACAGCTACAGGCAGGTGAGGGAGCTTCAGGCTCTACGAAAACCATCCCCCCTGCCCCCCAGCCTCCGCCCTGTCCCCAGGCCCCGGCTCCCGTCTCAGCCCCAACCTCCGCTCCAGCCCCAGCCCCGGCACCATCAACAGCCCCGGCCTCAGCCCCCACTCAGCCCCCACCTCAGCCTCAGCCTCGACAGATGTAGATTGAAACAGACATCAATAAATGATTACGAGTCTTGAGACTTTTAAGTAGGAACCTGTGCCGTGTGAAATGCTGTTTAATAGAGTAAGATCTGACAGAGTATCCATCACGGGAGAAAGGTGCTGGGGTCTGCAGAAACGAGAGGATTTCTGTCTTTCTGTCTCTCTCTGCTCCTCCCTTCACCTCTCCTCTCATTAATGGGACATTACGTGACATTTAAATTCATCAGTTGACCCAGATACCCCAGGCTCCAAAGAGACAGCTCTCCCTCTCTCACTCTCTTCGGCTGTTTTCCTCACTTCCCCTCGCTTCCTTTCTCTCTGTCTCTTTCTCTCTCCCTCCTCCTCTCCATGATGCAGACATACACCTGTGACACACACAAGCATTCAATGTTGATATTTAGAAATGGAAACAATTCAAACAGAACCCCTTCCCCCACACACACACACACACACACGCTCCCTCCCAACACACATCTACATACATCTCTGCTTAACGCTGCACATCCGTTCATGCTCTGGTTAACACGTCTTAAGGCCTCAACTGAATATAGACCCGGTGCCCCCCAGATCCCAAATCACTCCCCCCACACACACCTACACACACACACCTACACACACACCTACACACACCACACCACACCTACACACACACACCTACACCCACACACACACCTCCGCCCATCTCCTCCCCAGCTCCCCCACTTCATATTCCAATCAAACAACAGAGGCGTTTTGTTTTGCTGATCAGTACTTTCACCACAGCTGAGAGGAGCCCAGAAAGAGAGAGCAGCTGTGTTTACGTCTGTGTGTCTCTCTCACAGTCCCACGTGTCACACAACACCACCAAGTAATGGAGTTTTCCCCCCCGCCGTGTGCGTGCATGCGTGTGTGTGCGTTGACACCCTACTCTCCACCCAGCCCAGGTAATAGCGCCGTGGCCCAGGATGTGAGCCGTGCGAGGGGGCGGAGGACTCGGAGGTAGTTTAGGCCGCGTTTCACCGCTTAATGAACAGTGGAGTCGTGGAGCATGGCTGGGGCATCACCACGGTAACACTCTGGGGAAGAGACGGCGCGTGTGTGTAAAACGTTCGGTACGTGGCATGCGTGTACGTGTGTGTCTGTGTGTACGTGTGTGTGTATCAAGGCGTGTGTCAATGCGTGTGCGTGTCGCACCATTGATGTTTCTGTCCCTCCGTGCTGTGTACCGGTGTCAGCGGGGCTTGTGGGGTTTGTAGTCCTGAGAGCCTGCAGAGTGCTGAAGGCCTCATCCTAACAGCTAGTCGCTAACACCCAGACAGAGGTCTGGGATTAGGAGCATCTGGGCATCACCTCAGGGAACACGAACAGTTACCAATGTCTTCACACACAGGGGGCGTGCGCTATTTACATACACACACAGGAACACACATGCACACGCACACCTTTTCCCATCTCCAGTTCCCTTGTCTCCACCTCATCATAACAGACCAGAAGAACAACACCAGGAAATATAACCGTCGCCAGAGACCAGAGTTTTCTGCCTCACTTTGTCATTTGTGGAAGAAATGGCTGAGAAGACCCAAACGACCACAACAAAAGCAGTGTGTGTAGTATGTAGCGTGCACTACGTAGTCCGTAGTTAGTAGACTAGACTAGTAGACAGTACTAGGTACTGTCCTGTGTGTATTAAGTTGGGTGTAGTGGGAAATATGTAGCATGTTGCATTTAGTATGTATTGTTTTGGATGTAGTGTGTACCATGTAGTGTGCAGTGTTTATTATGTGTGTGGTAGGTAGTGTGTAGCACGTTACATGTAGTGTGTAGTGTGAAGCATGTCATGTGTAGTAGGTAGTATGTAAAGGGACCTATGTGCTGTGTAGTACATAGTATGCTGTGTAGTGTGTAGTGGGTAGTGTGCGGTGTGTGGTGCAGAGTGTATGCTGTGGACTGTGTGGTGGGTGGTACAGGCGTGAGGACAGGTAAACAGATGTACCAGTAGGGAGAGCAGACTGACAGCCATGACACTGAACTAATCAATACACTCAACCGCAGGCTGTTGGGCCACTGTGTTAGTGTAGCTTATACACCTGTCAATTAACACTCTCTCTCTCTCTCTCTCTCTCTCTCTCTCTCGGTGGTACTGTACACAATCTGTCAATTAGCACAGTGCGCCTCTGGTCAGCCTGTCCATACAGGTGAACCCAGTTGGGTTAATATGACCCAGAGACAGGGGCCTTCCACCCATCACTCTCTCCATTTCTCTTTCACACACACACACGCGCACACACACCATAACACTGTTACATTAACACTGTCCGACTACATCATACAACACTACTGTGGCTATAGATTGAAATTAATAGACAGGTAAACTATAGAATTATCATAAGTGATTGACTTTACTTTTGGATCATTCCCACTATGACACACACATACACATACACACACATACACACACACACACACCTAACAACTGCCAAAGGGCAATTGTCTGGAATCACTGGTGGATGGATCAAGAGTATTGGCAGTTTTCCTATTAGAGCCATAGAGATGCATTGTTGTCTGAGTGTGGATGCATTCTTCTGGTCTGAGTGCCGATCAATCTGGGCTCCAATCAGCCCAGCCCTCCACCTGCCAGCCACACCCCCGCCGCTCAATGTCACCAAGACCATTTCCCCCCTGACCTCTGACCCCAGCCTGTGGAGGGGTTGCAAGGCGCTGAGGGTCACTGGGATCGATAGACCATTCTGAGGTCACCTGACTCCCTGATAGAATACGCTCCACCATACACCCAATACTGTGTTGAGTACCCATGCATGTCCTATATCGGTAAAACCTTATCATTTTTAAATGTATTCCTCGATAGCAGCCAGTAAGCCCGTCAATGAGCCAGCCAGTCATTAAGAGAAATTAGCAGACGACCTAGCAACCCACACACAACTTTGTTTTAAACTGGATCAATATGATCGAACGTAAATATGAAACATACGAGGGATACTGTACAGCATGGCATGACAGAAACACCACGCCAGACAAACTCTCCTCTCTTCTCCACTCCTCTCCTTCCGTCTCACTGCACCTCCTCCCCTCCTCCCTTGCTCTCTCCTGGTATTCCCAAGGGAGGGGGGTGTATGTGTGTGTGTGTGTGTGTGTGTGTGTAGTGGGGGGGGGGAGCTGCTGTCGAGCCTGTTGTGTTGGTGATGGGGAGTTAAACAGATATATCCAAGCGTAAAATCTAACAGTGTCCCCAGCCAGCCCCGGGGGCCCTGTTTCAAATCAACTACATATCAATTGAGCTGCGTAGAGCGGATCCTATGATAAATTCTAGTCCTCCGCCGCCTATAAATTACATTTTTTCTATTGTATTCCACCGCCCTCCTCCTTTCCCTCCTCCTCCTCCTCCTCCCCACCTCCTCTCCACGAGCACTCTTTCCTGCCCTCATTCTGTTTTGCTTCCAAACTCTCTCCCCTTCGCTGGCCTCCCCAGAGAGAAGCGCTAACAAACACCAGCGTCCACATCGCCAGAGAAACTGCCTCAGACGCCTTCACACACACACGCACACACGCATGCACACACACACACACACCACACACACACACACACACACACGCATGCACACACACACGCACACACACACACGCTTCTCCCAGTCTCCCAGTGCAGGGAACATTCCCAAGCAGTGCAGGCTTGTAGTTGATGATCTCATTGTGCTCTGTAAGTACAAGCTCAGATTGAATTACGCCCAGTTCTATTGTCTGTCCAGGGCCCAGGCTGCATCAGCCGGGCTAATAAATGACCAATTTAGCCCATCTGTGAGAAGGCCTCTCCCATGCTTCACTTACTTAATCACTCCTCCATCTATACCTCTGCTCCACTCAGGTAGAGACATGCTGGTTAAACACCCTAAAGATACTCCACACTAGCACGATGCACACACACACACACACACACACATTCAGTCACACAGATAATATAATGTGAAAACACAAACAGAAACAGTGGATAATTTGGATGTTTATTGCTTAACAATCTCGCTCCCGTATCTGAGAAAGTCAAGCAGACCCTAATGTCTCCAATGTCCCGGTCTTCCAGTCCTCCCAGTGTCGGTGTCTGGGCTCCCTTCTCAGTCTGATGGTCCCCAGCAGGAGACTGCAAGAGCAGGGGGGGGGAGAGAGGAATGATTCAGCCCCAGGCCAGCATGCCCCCCTCCCCCCCACCGCCACCACCTCCTCCACTCCGCCACCCCTCTCCCCCTGCTCTTCCCCCAGCCATGCACCCCCCCCCCTCACCCCCCTGAGTGATGTGGCTCACGCCTGCTCCATCCGGCCTGCTCTGGTGTGTGGGTGTCCTGTGTGGCTCCTGCTCTGGTGTGGGGTGTCCTGTGTGGCTCCTGCTCCTGTGTGGTGTCCTGTGTGGCTCCTGCTCCTGTGTGGGGTGTCCTGTGTGGCTCCTGCTCTGGTGTGTGGTGTCCTGTGTGGCCCCTGCTCTGGTGTGGGGTGTCCTGTGTGGCTCCTGCTCCTGTGTGGGGTGTCCTGTGTGGCTCCTGCTCCTGTGTGGGGTGTCCTGTGTGGCTCCTGCTCTGGTGTGTGGTGTCCTGTGTGGCTCCTGCTCCTGTGTGGTGTCCTGTGTGGCTCCTGCTCCTGTGTGGGGTGTCCTGTGTGGCTCCTGCTCCTGTGTGTGGTGTCCTGTGTGGCTCCTGCTCTGGTGTGTGGTGTCCTGTGTGGCTCCTGCTCTGGTGTGTGGTGTCCTGTGTGGCCCCTGCTCTGGTGTGGGGTGTCCTGTGTGGCTCCTGCTCCTGTGTGGGGTGTCCTGTGTGGCTCCTGCTCCTGTGTGGGGTGTCCTGTGTGGCTCCTGCTCCTGTGTGGTGTCCTGTGTGGCTCCTGCTCTGGTGTGTGGTGTCCTGTGTGGCCCCTGCTCTGGTGTGGGGTGTCCTGTGTGGCCCCTGCTCTGGTGTGTGGTGTCCTGTGTGGCTCCTGCTCCTGTGGGGTGTCCTGTGTGGCCCCTGTTCTGGTGTGGGGTGTCCTGTGTGGCTCCTGCCTCTTCATCCCATTGCAGTAATGGAGATGATTGGGGTGTGTAGGCCTCACTGTTTACACTGGCTACTGTGGGTCGTGTTTACAATGAAAACGATAGTCGCTGTCCCTTTGTTTGTCATCAGTCATCTTGGTTCCATAGCACCATCAAGATTGCTAGTAGGGCCTACTATGGAAGAAGCTAGTTAGCCAGCCTTTGATATTGATGGGGACCAAAGCTAGTTAGTGAGCTTAGCTAGGTTGATGGGGAGTTGTTGGTTAGCTAACCTAGCTAGGGTTATAGGGACGTAACTGGTGAGCTAGCCAAGCTAAGTTGATGGCGTAAGGTGACCATGGTCTGCAGCTCATTAGTAAAACACAGACATGATGTCAGTGTATGTCAGACTGTTGGCTGTTTTGCTTACATCAATCAGATTCTATACATTAATATCAATGATGCACATTAATTAATGAGTAAAGAAAATAGTATTTATTACTCATCAGTATGTGTGTGGGTGTGTGTGTGTCTATTCTGGAATGTTGTTTGTGGGTTTGTGTGTGTGTGTGTTAGCGTGTGTGTGTATGTGTGTACATCAGGGCGTGTTTCGTGTTTCTCCAAGTCTCCCGGCATCACAGGCCCCTCACATTCAGAGCAGGATTCCACCTAACTGTCTTAGCCTGTCTGCCAATTAACCCCGCGTTGCCCCCAAACCGGCAGGGAGGGAGGGGGGTTGGGGGCGGGGGGGTGGGCGGAGGAGGTGGGGGGGGCGGCTGGGTTAATTGCTTCATGTTAGGACGTGCTGATGTGAGCAGAGCTCTTCCAGGCTGGAGAGATCCCAGGTCTGTGTTTGTGCTCCACAGCAGAGGAGGGAACAGGACACCACTGAGCTAACATCTGATCCAGCCAGCCTGACACTCGGGGCTTAGCCAACACTGCCTGGTCATGGAGATCTGGTTCTACGTGTGTGTGTGTGTGTGTGTGCTTTCATGTGTGTGTGTGTGCTTTCATATGTGTGTGTCTGTGTGGGTGCTTTCTATGTGTGTGTGTGTGCTTTCATATGTGTGTCTGTGTGTGTGCTTTCATATGTGTGTGTCTGTGTGTGTGCTTTCATATGTGGTGTGTCTGTGTGTGTGCTTTCTATGTGTGTGTGTGCTTTCATATGTGTGTGTGTCTGTGTGTGTGTGCTTTCATATGTGTGTGTGTGTGCTTTCATATGTGTGTGTCTGTGTGTGTGTGCTTTCATATGTGTGTCTGTGTGTGTGCTTTCATATGTGTGTGTGTGTGTACTAATGAGATGTGATCTAATGTCTGACCTACCTTGGGAGCAGGTGAAAGTCAGACAGTCGTGTGTAGAACAGGTGTCAGAAGGGTGTTGTGTTGTGTTGTGGTGTGTGTGTTTGGTGTGTCTGGGTAGCAGGTGTAACTAAGCTGATCTCCGGCCACTTGACTCCTCAACCCTGATAGATGGGAACTGTCTACCTGGACGTGTGTCTGTGTCGTGTGTGTGTGTACAGCATGCGTGTATTCACAGAGAGAGGACGTGTCACTGAGAGAGAGGTACTGTTGTCTTCGCTCGACCTCACTCAGAACATTCTCGTGGAACTTTTACTTGACAGCACAGACTGTGTTCAGTGAGTGTATGTTTGTGCATTGGAAAAAGTGTGGGTGAGACAGAGAGAGAGAGACAGAGAGACAGAGAGAGAGAGAGAGAGAGAGAGAGAGAGAGAGAGAGAGAGAGAGAGAGAGACTGAAAAAGAGAGGCTGTTTTGCAAAAGGACTGGATGGTGTGTGTGCGTGGGTGTGTGGGTGTGTGGGTGTGGGTGCTTGAGAGAATGTGTGAGTGTGTACGTGTGTGTGCGTGCGACAGTGACAATTTGCCCTGTTATCAACCACGTGTAAACGTCTCTATTACCGCCAAGAGTGAGGGGTCACACACACACACACACACATACACACCCACCCGCACACAGTAATTAATTCCCCTGCATCTCATTGCCAGGGTTGTTTACTGGTGCAGGGAGGAAGATCAGACCAGTCACACACCAGATTGAGTCAAAAAGGTCCTCACCTCACCAGCGACCGCCCAATTTCCCCTACACTCAACCCTGTCAAGTTAACAAGACACGCACACACGCACACACACACACACACATTGACGGACAGAGGGAATTGGTCCAGTAAATTGGAGGGTATAAAGGATGGGTGTTGTTCATTAAAAGACTGTGAATCTCTATTGGTTTTCATTAGAGGGCCCTGGTCAGACTAGATGTTTAATCTAGAGGTCCCTCTTCGCTCCCTCTCTCTCTCCCTCTCTCCCTTCCTCTCGCTCTCTCTCTCTTTCTCTCTCCTTCACTCTGGCTGTCTCTCTCCCCCGGCCCGTGTCACAGAAGGGCTCTCCACCCCACCCTGCCCCAAAAAGAGATTCTTATTTATCAATGAGAGGTGACAGGTACTGAATAAGTTGTTGTGGTTTTGCGGCCCTGTGCCGTGTTCTGGGGGAGGCTCAGTCTGTGGTTATGAGGCGGGGGGGGGAGGGGGTCGTTTGGGGTGGGGAGAGGAGAAGGGGGTCCTCTCCTGACTAAGCAGAGTTGACAGGGTTTAGTCGTGTCCAGTTATCTGTCTGGCTGAATTAGACTGCCTAGACCACAGGGTTGAGGCTGGGGCTGGGGCTGGGGCTGGGGCTGGGGCTGGGGCTGGGGCTGGGGCTGGGGCTGGGGCTGGGGCTGGGGCTGGGGCTGGGGCTGGGGGCTGGGGCTGGGGCTGGGGACACATTTCCGTCTGTCTGTAAGGAACATGGTTGGAGTGTTTCAGTGGTATCTGAGCTTGATGGTAACATCTGTCTAGATGCCGGAATCTTATTACCCATCAAAAGATGTTCAAGTGTTTTTTGAGCAGGTTATTCCATGTGGGAGTCTATGTGTGTGTGTATGTGTGTGTACGTGTGTGTGTGTGTGTGCGTGTGTGCGTGTGTGTGTGCGTGTAGGTCTGTTGTGGTAGATATTGATGCAGAAATTCTCAGTTCATTGCTATTGCATTCAGCTGTCCATTTAGACCAGAGACAGAAAGTGTCTGCAATTGTTACAGGATGATGAACAACAAAAGACCTACCAAGTGGAGAGAGAGAAAGAGAGCGAGCGAGAGAGAGAGAGAGAGAGAGAGAGAGAGGGGGAGATAGGGTGGAGAGAGTGGAGAAAGAGGGAATCTGTGGGAGAAAGAGAGGAGCAAAGAGAGAGGTGCGGGAGATAGGGGGAGATAGGGGGAGAAGGGTGGGTGAGAGAGGGGAGAGAGTAGGAGAGAGGGGGGAAGAGAGGGGGAGAGAGTAGGAGAGAGAGGGGGAGTGTATTCCCCAGCAGAGTATCTATCAAGCCTCCATCCATTCTGCAGCTTTCAGATCAATATTTATCAGTCCCTCAAGAGCCGAGGCATAAAACACTCAAACAACCAGCCTGGAGACGGGCCTCTTACCACACCCTGTACTACCAGCCTGGAGACGGGCCTCTTACCACACCCTGTACTACCAGCCTGGAGACGGGCCTCTTACCACACCCTGTACTACCAGCCTGGAGACGGGCCTCTTACCACACCCTGTACTACCAGCCTGGAGACGGGCCTCTTACCACACCCTGTACTACCAGCCTGGAGACGGGCCTCTTACCACACCCTGTACTACCAGCCTGGAGACGGGCCTCTTACCTCACCCTGTACTACCAGCCTGGAGACGGGCCTCTTACCACACCCTGTACTACCAGCCTGGAGACGGGCCTCTTACCACACCCTGTACTACCAGCCTGGAGACGGGCCTCTTACCACACCCTGTACTACCAGCCTGGAGACGGGCCTCTTACCTCACCCTGTACTACCAGCCTGGAGACGGGCCTCTTACCACACCCTGTACTACCAGCCTGGAGACGGGCCTCTTACCACACCCTGTACTACCGAGCCAGACTAGACCAAACTAAGCCAACCCAGGCCAGGCCAGGCAATACCAGACCAGGCCAACCATCACACACACACCCACGGCAGGCCTGCAGGTGAACATGATACACTGTATGTTATCACAGCCTCCACCCCCTGACCTATCAGTGGCTCTCGTTTGAAAACAAAACACACACACACGTGCCATCAGTGCAGGTGCAAACATGTCATGTAATTAACATGTCCTAATCAAAGGGAGCCAGTTTGACACCTGGTAATCACTGTGTGGAGATTAGCCTGTAGCCAGAGGACACAAACGCTGCCTTTTAATATCATTTGCATAATGACAGACGGGCGACAGTAATAGCTTTCCTTACTCTTATTATCACGGTTTCACCCAGGGCAGAGAAGGAGGGGAGAAGGGAGGAATGGAACGCTGGAACACGCCCCCCCTCCCTCTCTCCTCCCCTCTCGGTTACCTTGGAACAACTCTGGACAAAGTCAAGGCCAACTACCCCCCCTCGATCCCCCCATCCCGCCCCCCCAACCCCAGCCCTCCCTCCTTCTACAGCAGCTCCATCATGATTTGCCTCAGTTCTGTATCCATGAACATACCAAGCCATTTTCATACTTATGTTCCCAAATTGACATTTCTTTGCCAAGGCTACAGGAGGATGAGGGTTAGGTAGGGTGAGGGAGAAAGTGAGGCAGGGTGAGGGTTAAGCAGGGTGAGGATTAGACATGGTGAGGGTAAGACAGGGTGAGGCAGGTGAGGGTGAGGCAGGTGAGGGTGGGGCAGGTGAGGGTGGGGCAAGTGAGGGTGGGGCAGGTGAGGGTGGGGCAGGTGAGGGTGGGGCAGGTGAGGCAGGTGAGGCAGGTGAGGGTGGGGCAGGTGAGGCAGGTGAGGGTGGGGCAGGTGAGGTGAGGCAGGTGAGGGTGGGGCAGGTGAGGCAGGTGAGGGTGAGGCAGGTGAGGGGGAGGCAGGTGAGGCAGGTGAGGGTGTGGGCAGGTGAGGGTGAGGCAGGTGAGGGTGAGGCAGGTGAGGGTGAGGCAGGTGAGGGTGGGGCAGGTGAGGGTGGGGCAGGTGAGGCAGGTGAGGCAGGTGAGGGTGGGGCAGGTGAGGCAGGTGAGGGTGGGGCAGGTGAAGGTGAGGCAGGTGAGGGTGGGGCAGGTGAGGCAGGTGAGGGTGAGGCAGGTGAGGGGGAGGCAGGTGAGGCAGGTGAGGGTGGGGCAGGTGAGGGTGAGGCAGGTGAGGGTGAGGCAGGTGAGGGTGAGGCAGGGTGAGGCAGGTGAGGCAGGTGAGGCAGGTGAGGGTGAGGCAGGTGAGGGTGAGGCAGGTGAGGCAGGTGAGGCAGGTGAGGTGAGGCAGGTGAGGCAGGTGAGGGTGAGGCAGGTGAGGCAGGTGAGGCAGGTGAGGCAGGTGAGGCAGGTGAGGGTGAAGCAGGTGAGGGTGAAGCAGGTGAGGCAGGTGAGGGTGGGGAAGGCAAGGATGAGGCATTTTTATTGTTGTACCAAATCGGAAGTAGTTGTCAAACTATATCTGGTTTGGTGGAATTGTTTTGGTCGCTGACCTACCTCATGTCACATCCGTTTAGACAGTGGTGTATGTGAGCGATGCTGCTTACGTAGTTCCTGTACGTACTGTACATGCATGCATGTATGAAACGGGAGTAGATGGAGATCGTTAGTCTACTGACAGCCATCGATCTGATCCTGACGGAAGGAATCTGGAGTCACTGTTTCCCCCCCATGAAGAAGGGATCGGACGGAAGACAAGATGCAGGGCCCTCCCCTCTCTTCTCCTCTCCTCTCCTCTTTTTTCTTCTCCTCCCTTCTGCTCCCCTCTCTTCTCTTCTCTCCTCAGCCAGTATGGACGTATTGACAAAGACATGCATTTGCTGAAATGATGATGAATATTTGATGTGGACAAGGTTTCAGTGGCCTGGGGGAGGAGGGGGAGGAGGGGGAGAGGATGTAAATAAGTGAGTAGCAGATGATATTTACCCCGGGCAGGGCGGGGCAGGGCAGGGCTGAAACATTGATGAGGTCTGAGACCTATTTAAGAGGACTAAACATGACACAGTGTTTACTGAGAGGTCACACACAGGGGTCACACAACCACACACACACACACACACACACACACACTTCCTGCTAAGAGGCAAGGAGGAGGAGAAGTAAGATTATGTTACAAATATTCTCCTGGTTGGTTGCACGTTGACAGGGCCCAGACAAACATTAGACTCTGCAGCATTTCATACGTACACACAGACACACACAACTCCTGGGGGCTGGAGACTGAGGCTAGAGACTAGGGAAGGGACTGGAGACGGGGGCTGGAGACGGGGGCTGGAAGTTGGAGGCCGGGGTTGTTGGCGCTGGAGTTATGCAGCACCTTTACCAAAGCTCTTGTCAAGGACACACAAGCAGCTCTGTCTTATTGGACAAACATCTTATTCCTCGCCCTTGTCCCTCCCTCCTCCCTCTCTTGTCCACCTCTCCTCGCCCTCGTCCCTCCCTCCCTCCTCCCTCTCTTGTCCACCTCTCCTCGCCCTCGTCCCTCCCTCCCTCCCTCCTCCCTCTCTTGTCCACCTCTCCTCGCCCTCGTCCCTCCCTCCCTCCTCCCTCTCTTGTCCACCTCTCCTCGCCCTCGTCCCTCCCTCCCTCCTCCCTCTCTTGTCCACCTCTCCTCGCCCTCGTCCCTCCCTCCCTCCTCCCTTCTCTTGTCCACCTCTCCTCGCCCTCGTCCCTCCCTCCCTCCTCCCTCTCTTGTCCACCTCTCCTCGCCCTCGTCCCTCCCTCCCTCCTCCCTCTCTTGTCCACCTCTCCTCGCCCTCGTCCCTCCCTCCCTCCTCCCTCTCTTGTCCACCTCTCCTCACCCTCGTCCCCTCCCTCCCTCCTCCCTCTCTTGTCCACCTCTCCTCACCCTCGTCCCTCCCTCCCTCCTCCCTCTCTTGTCCACTCTCTCGCCCTCGTCTCACCCTCCTCTCTTGTCCACCTCTCCTCGCCCTCGTCCCTCCCTCCCTCCTCCCTCTCTTGTCCACCCTCTCCTCGCCCTCGTCTCTCCCTCCTCCTTCTCTTGTCCACCTCTCCTCGCCCTCGTCCCTCCCTCCCTCCTCCTCCTTCTCTTGTCCACCTCTCCTCGCCCTCTCCCTCCCTCCTCCCTCTCTTGTCCACCTCTCCTCACCCTCGTCTCTCCCTCCCTCCTCCTTCTCTTGTCCACCTCTCCTCGCCCTCGTCCCTCCCTCCCTCCTCCCTCCCTCCTCCCTCCTTTACGAAGCCCGTTGTGGTGCGACCACAGCTCTTTGGTTGACCACACACTCACAACACATTACCTGCTGACCACAGTGACAAGACCTGCTCCCGACCACACAGCATCAGGTGCTGACCGCAGAGGAGAGTCTGGGACACCGGACACCAGCGGGCAGGACAGGAGGAGAGGGGCGGGGGCGGTGGGGGGGTGGGTTGGACTAAGAGCAGTGATATCCATTAGCAGTCATGTGAGTCAAAAGTCACAGACACACACACACACACACACACACATACAGTTACAGATGGGCCAGACTGCATTACAGTGTGTGTAAGTGTGTGCGTGTTTGACAGAGCAGACAGAGGCAAAACCAATAGTGATAGAGATACTGTACAGAGAAAGATCGACATGGAGAAAGAGAGGGTGTGTGTGTGAGTGTGTGTGTGCGCGAGAGAGAGTGTGAGTGTGTGTGTGTGTGTGTGTGTGTGTGTGAGAGAGAGAGTGAGTGTCTGTGGGTGGGAGAGATGAAGATGAAGCTCTTGATCAACAGATGACTGATTGTTGTCACATATTGGCGACGCCCATCTTTCACCGCACCGTTGTTTGATGACAGAACACTGGCAGCCCCCACCCCCCCCTCCCCCCCCCCTCCCCTCACAACCCCCGGGGCCAGAGCATCAATAACACTGGTCAGCTCTGGGGAGGACACACACACTGACTTCCCTGTATAAGGTCCTGTTGTATGCGGCTGGGGAGATGGAGGAATGGAACAGGTAGAACATGACATGGAGAGGGGGAGAGGGGAGAGGAGGAAGGGGGAGGAGGGAGGGAGGAGCTGGGAGAGAAGGAGGGGGGTGGAAGTAGAGGGGGAGGTGGGGAGAATGGGAGAAGGTGGAGAGGGTGGGAGAGGGGGAGAGAAGGGAGGAGAGGAGAAGGGGAGGAGAGGAGGAGCGTGAAAGGGGGAATAAGGAGAGCGTACAGGACTGGGGGAGGGAGAGATGAAGAGAAGGATGGAGAGAGTGTTCTAGAAGCTGGTTGTCTGGTGTGTCTGACACGCACTGTGTAATAGGAGGCTGCTCCAACACCTGAGACCATGTCTACACACACACGTACACACACACGTACACACACACACATCCCTCCCCTCTCCCCTCTCCACTTCTTTTCTCTTTCATGTGTTAGTTAGCCGTCCCTCCCTCCTTTTATCTCTCCCTCGCTCCATCCCTCCCTCTCTCCTTCTCTCCCTCCCTTTCTCCTTCTCTCTCATACCCTTGTCTTTTGTGCTCAAACTCTCCGTCCTCTCTGAGAGGATTAAACAAACACACACACACACACACATGCACACAGCCTCCTACATCTCTGGTTTATAGAGCCACATGTGAGTCCCATTGTTGTCATCAAAGAGCCTAGAAGATCAACACTTCACACCAGACCTCACCTCCCTGCCTCCCTCCATCATATCTCCTACTTATACTCCTCCTCTTTCTCCTCCTCTCCTTCCTTCTTCCTCCCTTGGTGACACGCAAACAGACAAACTGTCCTGCAGACTGTCCTGCAGCCATGCCAAGCCAAAGTCTGGCACAGATACACAGAGAGAGAGAGAAAGAGAGAGGAGAGAGAGAGAGAGAGAGAGAGAGAGAGAGAGATACAGAGAGAGGGAGAGAGAGAGAGAGAGACACCCCTCCTGTCTGTTCTTAATTGAGCTCCTTAGTTATTCCAGGGGTAGTGTTAAATACTCAAACTGAGGCTTCAAACGCTGCCTCATTAGAACCTCCACACTGCTCTGCTCTGTCAGACTGGGCCCAGGTACAGCACACACACATGCACACTAAACACACACTGGGAGACACACACGTGCACATATACACCCACACACAAACTCACGTAAGCACGCACCACACACACACACACACACACAGGATAATCATTACCGTCATATGCCATGCACTCCAGCTTGTACTTTCTTTCTTTCTTATTTAATTAATTAAAACAATCATCAATGAACTTTAAATTAGTCTGGTGTAAAATAATCTCTTTCTTGTGCTTTAATAATTAGCGGGCAGCACGGCGGAGGTATTAATTGCATTTACTCTCCTGCCTGGGGAGAGAGGGAGGGGGAGGGGGGGGGAGGAGGAGGGGGGAGAGAGGAGAGGGGAGGAGGGGGGAGGAGGGAGGAGAGGAGAGAGGGAGGGGGAGGAGGGGGGAGGAGAGAGAGAGGAGAGAGGGAGGGGGAGGAGGGGAGAGGAGGGGGGGAGAGGGAGGGGGAGGAGGGGGGAGGACGAGAGAGGGGAGGAGAGGAGGGAGAGGGAGAGGGAGGGGGAGGAGGGGGGGAGGACGAGAGAGGAGAGAGGAGGGGGAGGAGGGGGGAGGACGAGGAGGGAGAGGGAGGAGAGAGGGAGGACAGAGAGAGGGAGGGGAGGGGGGCTGAGGACAGTGGAGGAGGAGAGGAGGTGGTGGATGAGAGGGGGGAGTTAGAACATGGCCATCTCTGTCTCCTGAAATAGAGAATTCCCATGAATTGTGTAGAAAGTGGGCTGGAGTGTGTGGGCCCCTGGGTGTGGGCCCCAGGGAGGGCTGCCTACCCTTAATTAGCCCCGCACTGCTCTCACATTGATTGAAATGCAGCACATCAATTATTAAGCCTAACTGTTTTTATAACTCCCTCCTGTCAAACACACACACACACACACGTACTTATACACACAGCTTGTAACAGTAGGTGAGAGAGAGGTGTGTGCTGACAAACGGGTGGCATTTCTTTCTTAACAGGATGGTGACATAAACAGGTGACACGTACACACACACACACACACATCTACACTAGGGGGAAATGTTCCTGGCATGGTTTAAACTCAACCTCCCATTCTCCAGAACCAGGCCTGTACCATTGGACCAAGAGGAAATTGCAGATGGTCTGCAGGTCACATGATCAGGTCACATGATCACATGTGACTTCTGACCCCAGAACAGTGTCTGGGGTCTTCCCAGGTCACACAAAAAAATAAAAAATTGGGTTTAATGTTTGTCAAATGTGGTTTCATTTTTTTTACATGTTAGTTAGTTAGTTAGTCCGTTAGTCAGTTAGTTAGTTAGTTAGTTAGTTGGTTGGTTAGTTAATTGCTTACTTACTAAGTTACTTAGGTAGATGACATACTGCACACTAAAGATACAGAAGTCTATGATGTCATCACACCAGACCCTCAGCCCATTAGGAAAACACTCCTAATCAGTTTAATGGCTTTAATTACCTCCTAACACACACACAATCACTGCTTACACACAGCTGCTGCCAGCTTCTCAAGTTGGAGGCTCTCGCTCACTGCTGCCCCCTGCTGTTTATTAATGGAGACTGCGGGAGGCAGAGTGGAGCCAGCCTGTCCCTGGTAGAGGCTCTGTGCTGAGATGAGACAGAGTGGAGTCAGCCTGTCCCTGGTAGACGCTCTGTGCTGAGATGAGGCAGAGTGGAGACAGCCTGTCCCTGGTAGAGGCTCTGTGCTGAGATGAGGCAGAGTGGAGCCAGCCTGTCCCTGGTAGAGGCTCTGTGCTGAGATGAGGCAGAGTGGAGCCAGCCTGTCACTGGCAGAGGCTCTGTGCTGAGATGAGGCAGAGTGGAGTCAGCCTGTCACTGGCAGAGGCTCTGTGCTGAGATGAGGCAGAGTGGAGCCAGCGTCTCCCTGGTAGAGGCTCTGTGCTGAGATGAGGCAGAGTGGAGCTAGCCTGTCCCTGGTAGAGGCTCTGTGCTGAGATGAGGCAAAGAAACATGCCTGATACAACCCTGTGACCCTGTCTCCCTGCACAACCTCTCACTCTTTCTTTCTCCCTCTCTTTCTCTCTCGTTCCAACTGGCATCCTCCTTCTCTTCCTCTCCCTGCCTCTGCCTCTGCCTCTGTCCCTGGTCCTATTCCTGCCTCTGTCCCTGGTGCTGCCCCTGGTCCTATTCCTGCCTCTGCCTCTGTCCCTGGTCCTATTCCTGCCTCTGTCCCTGGTGCTGACCCTGGTCCTGCAGTCACTCTGCCTCCGAGTGGAAAAAAACTCATCTGGGCCAAATTACCTGGCGGGGGCCCCTCTGTGCTCCAGTTACCTGGTTCTTCCTGGGTCAGGCAGCCAGCCGAAAGCTCAGCCTGGACATCCTACACTGCTGCTGGACAAGTCAGCCGGCCCACGCCACAAAGAGTCTTGGAGGGCCTTTGTGCAGGAGGCCGGGTCAACCATAGGTTAGGACAACGTCTTAATTAGGAGCTGTAACTTATACATGATTAAGCTGCACCGGGTCCACGGCACGGACAAAAGACCTGGGCGGGGTCAAACGTAAGGAAGTCTTGCAGGAGCGCCATGCAACGCTAGCGCCCCACAAAGCTGGTGGGGACACCCGACAATGGCAGGAGGTCGATGTGAGGGCCCGCGTGCCCGTGTCGGCGGGGCCGGCTTCGCGTTCGGCCGGCTCTGAGACCGAGACGACAGCCTCCCCCACACGGGGAGGTCAGGGTTTGTTCACTGTGGGTTATATCAGGTCATCGGCAACCACGAGGAAAAGGACACGGTCGTCTGTTTAAAACCCCTTCGGAAACGAGACGTGGCTGCCACATGGTAAAGCCCTCAGACAGCGGACGCTCGCATGTTGCCGCCCGGGTGTTACACGGTGAGGGAAGAGCTTCCTGGTAGCTCGGGAGTCAACTGGTCACAGGGGGCCAGGGAGGAGGCTGCCGCCAAACCACTAAAAACATCATCCATGTTAAACTCTGCATGAATAATAGACTGCAGTGGTTTTCAGTCTCCTCCCCGCAAGGCTTTTTAATGTGTTGGGAGACGTTTTGATGGAGCTGCTGGGAGGAGCGGGGCCCCCAGGTCTGTGGCGGGAGAGGGGGGGGGCGAGAGAGGCCCAGGTCTGTGGCGGGAGAGAGGGGGGGGCGAGAGAGGCCCAGGTCTGTGGTGGGAGAGGGGTGGGGGGGGGCGAGAAGGGGAAGGGGGTGGTTTTAGGAGGGGTGTGGAAGCGCAATCGGCGCTAAGCATTAGCCCTACGTTTGTATCATTCATACAGTTTTGTTTGTCTGTTTTTGCCATCTGAGGTTTGCCTTTACATGTATTAACTTGTCAGCGCCCAAAGAGACGTACAAAGTGTATATAGTTACGAAGTGCAACAGACGTAGTTGAACTATTCTCATTTCTATAGTGCAGACAGAAGGTTCCATTCTGTCGTCCTGCACCAGGGCCAACCCAACCCAGACAGGAGTGGTTGCATGATGGGAACTCTGGACTATTACTGTGCCCGCAGCTCCCTCTGCTGGACAGTTGTGAGAACACCACATTTGGGGGACTTGGGCTAACAGTACCAGAGAAAACGCTTAACCGTATTTATATCCTAATAATCAAATAGTATATGATATTCCCAACCACAGTGATAAGCTGGTTATTAGTTGAACAGTTGAACTCTCAGTACAGCCTAACCCTCAGTACAGCCTAACCCTCAGTACAGCCTAACCCTCAGTACAGCCTAACCCTCAGTACAGTCTAACTCTCAGTACAGCCTAGACCTCATTACAGCCTAACTCTCAGTACAGCCTAACCCTCAGTACAGTCTAACTCTCAGTACAGCCTAACCCTCAGTACAGCCTAGACCTCATTACAGCCTAACTCTCAGTACAGCCTAACCCTCAGTACAGCCTAACTCTCAGTACAGCCAGTTCATCTGCAAACAACCGAGTCGACACAGCAGCATCCAGAGAAGTCAAACTTTTATTAGTGTACTTATGAAGTCTGCATACTGTATGTAACACCTGATGAGTTCAGAGACCACATCCTACAGCAACAGCACATTTCTATTGGAAACACAACAAGCTCATCCACTGTCAAATGCTTTGCCGTTAAAAACAAAAAAAGAAATGGAAAAAAAACAAAGAATGTGTGGAACTAAATGACAGTGTGTGTAAATGTATATACATCCACAGTTATATGCATATACATCTGGTCCAAGTCCAGGTCTCATCTGCACACTGTCGCCCACAGCAACAGAGAGGTTACAGGTTGTCACGACGATTCACTCATGACACCGGCAGTCCTGTTGTACTCACTGTGTCCACACTCCCACTCCGTACTACAAACACCTAGATAGAATAGCAGAGGCTTGGGCTGGGGAGAGAGACGAGATGGGTGAGGGGCTTGTTTGAGCTAAACAGGAAGTGTGATGGTCTAGGGTGAAGGGGCTTGTTTGAGCTAAACAGGAAGTGTGATGGTCTAGGGTGAAGGGGCTTGTTTGAGCTAAACAGGAAGTGTGATGGTCTAGGGTGAAGGGGCTTGTTTGAGCAGGTCTCTCTACTGTAGACAGCAGACCAGTCAAACACAGCAACTTTGCTACTTCTCATTTCATGAGGCCCAAAGTGGGCAAGATCAAAAGAAATGCTCAATTCTAAATGAAAAAAAAGTTTTTAAAGATTTTAAATATATTTATATATAAAAATACATGGAAATACAAAAAGGTAGCTAAAAGGAAAAAATAAATGGTGCAAAATTATGCTAGACTAGTCAATCAATACTTAAAGCTTAAATATTTGACGTTTGAAAGATTTTGACCGCGAAAAGATGATTTAGTAACCAACTCCTCGGTTTGGTCCGTAGGACCGTTTTGATTGGCAACACTCCCTCCAGACGTGTGCAGGAAGGAGAACACAGACTTGTGCTAGAACGCCGACACTGTGCCACGTTCTCTAGTCTGCTGTGGAGACAAACGGTCTGATTGTACGAGTAACTTCTGGGTCTTTCTGTCTTCTTGGACATTCCGGTCTCTTCAACATGGTGGACAGCCACTCACTCACTACAAAGGCAACAGGTTTTTTTATATAGAGGGGAGTGAAGAGGAGAGAGGGACATATGAGAGAGAGAGAGAGAGAGCGAGAGAGCGAGAGAGAGAGAGAGAGAGAGAGAGAGAAGAAAGAGAGAGAGAGAGAGAGAGAGGGGACAGATAGGGAGAAAAGAGAAAGCAGAGGGTGTGGTAAGACTGACTAGCATGTCAAATAACGTGCTGCTCGTCCTCCCTCAGCACACCACTAGGGGGAGACCTTGTCGTGGTCTCTGTGGGCTGAGCCTCCTGAAGCCGTGTCCAGGAGACGGACATCCGCTCTGTCCAATCTGAACTACATCCATTAGGGGCACACTTTCTCGACTCAGGGGTGACCAACCAGGTGTGTGTGTGTGTGTGGTGTGTGTGTGTGTGTGTGTGTGTGTGTGTGTGTGTGTGTGTGAGAGAGAGTGAGAGAGTGAAAATAAATCTTATAGGGGAATAGAATTGGGGAATATACAGAGTCTGTTTTATGGTTTTTCGGGTGAGGATGAACTGGGGGCTTTAGGGAAATACGGGTTGGAGGTCAGGGGTCATTAAGACATGCTGGAACAGCGCACGGAGGGCGAGCCCATCTGGGTCAGAACCTTGTCCAGCCACTGGAGAGGCCCATTGAGGTGCAGCTCGATCCAGCAGGGGGTGCTGGTCACTGTCTGGCGTCTGCAACAACAGACACACAGGTGTTCAGACAGACAGACAGACAGTCCTTACCCGTGTCCAATGCCCCCTATATTCTAAGCCTCCCAGCTTCAAACCCACCTCCCAGCCTCATCCCTTCCCCATACCCCCAGCCTCACCCCCCCCAGCCTCACCTGTACTCTGCCCCCCAGCATCACCCCCCAGCCTCACCTGTACTCTGCCCCCCAGCCCTTGACGAAGCTCATGCGGATGGTGCACATGCGGGTCAGCTGGTAGACGGCTTCAAAGCCCTGGTTCACTGACTGGGCCAGCAGGGCTGCAAACTCCTGGTTATTGAAGATCTTCAGGTTACAGCCTGGTGAAGAAAACGCATCATCATTATCCTTCTCATCTTTCCCCTCTCTCCTCTCTCTCTTCCCCCCCTTTCCTCCCCCCTCTCCTTCCCCGTCTCCCCCTCACCAGGTGGAATCTTGCAGACGGTTGCCGGGTGCCAGCCGTAGCGTTGGTTACAGTTGGGGCTCTGGACAAAGATGGCGCTGTCGCTGAGACACTCTGCGAACACCTCTCCTCCGATGTAGTAAAGACGCACGCCCCTGCCTGCACTCACACACACACACACACACACACAGACCAGGTGAGTGTTGGTATGAGGGGACCGTGTGTGTGTGTGTGTGTGTCTGGGGCTAGCCCACCTATATGCCTGCGTGTCATCTCCACGGTGGCGTTCCTGTTGACGTTGGACAGCAGGCCCAGGCAGAAGCGCTCAGAGTTGGAGGGGTCGGTGAAGCCGTCCACCGTCAGCGAGGGCTGCGAGGCGTGGAACGTCTCCCCCACCCGCTGGTTCAGCTCGTAGTAGGCTATAGAGCACCAGAACGCCGGCTCGGAGTACGTCACCGGCTGGAGGTCTGGGGGGGGGAGACGAGAGCGAGAGATGGAGAGACAGTGTGAGTGTTGTCAGACAATAGACGGTTGAAGGTCTTCAGGTTCCTGAGAGAGAACACACAATCATCATCTTCTTCTTCCCCTTATTCCCGTTCTTCCCTTCCCCAAGTATGTGTGTGTGTGTGTGTGTGTGTGTGTGTGTGTGTGTGTGTGTGTGTGTAAATATGTGTGTGTTAGGGGTCTTGTCTTACCCAGGCCATGACTGACAGGCGACAATGTTCCACTAGGTGACAGTTCAGCCGGAGAACCTAGATGGAATGACAGACTCACTTTACAACACGTCTGTCACGGTCCTAATGTACTACATGCTAGAACTGTACTACCCTAGCACACTAGCCCAGTCCTACACTCGTACCTGTGTCCATGGACTGGTTCAGGGGTTGATCGCTGGTCTCTCCATCCTCACTGATGTACCCTGGTGGAGGGGTCTCTGTAACACAAGAGAGGTGTTGGAGGACGGGTGTGTGTGTGTGTGTGAGAGTGAGAGTGTGTGAGTGTGTGTGTGAGAGAGAGACTGACCTGGGATGTAGTTGTTGGGGGGCTCCATGCCTGCAGGGAAGTTGGTGTTCTCAGGGATGGAGTGTGTGTAGTCGTCCAGAGGGGGGAGCTCCGTCAGGATCTCTGTATGTCTGGGAACCAGCACCGGAGGAAGGACTGGAGGAGAGGGGAGGGAGGAGAAGGAGAAGAGGAGAGAGTTCAGATTCCACCCAGCAGACCACATCTCCAGCTGGCCTGCGTGGTGCCTGGTGAGAGGGGTCAGGGGTCGTACCGGGGGTCTCCACCCTCTGGTAGTGGTAGGGGTTGACGCAGACCTCGTCCTTCTTCAGGTGGAAGGCGTACTGGCAGGCCTCCATGGCCCGCAGCTCGTGGTGGCTGTGGAGGTCCGGCCAGCGCCACAGACGACAGTAGATCACATGGGGGAGGCCCTTCCTGTGGGACACCTGGAGACGGCCGTCCAGAGACCTGGGGAGGAGGTGGAGGAGGAGCCAAGACTTAATGCTCGAGGACGGCGTTCCTAAACGCTAACCCGATAATGGGGCTTCCCTCCTCTAATCCCATTGGAGGACAAAAAAAGGCTTGGGTTCCTCTCCTGATATTTGATCCTCCAATGGGGTTGGAAGCAGGGCTGGGGCCAATAGGAGGACACACACAGAGGGACGTTCGAGACACAAAGAGGAAGCACACGGGAAGGCGGCGCGGGTCACATGAGCACACTCGAAGGGTCACATGACAGCATGTACACGGTCACGTGGCGAAGCGGAGGGGCATAGTCACCTGGTATGGTCAGGGAAGCCGTACATCCCAGAGGTATCCCACTTCTCTATGGTGTGAGCTGAACTCAGACCCCAGATCTCAGAACAGTTGCTGTGGTCAAGAACACATGGCAGGAACACATAAACGGACCAAAAGATCAACGAAAAAACGATGACAAAACGTGAACTCATGATGATTCCCTCAGACACACACGGAGTAGATGGAGGACATGGAGATGGTCAAACAGCAGGTGAGTCCTGTTCTAGCATGACAGGGTCCAATAAGGGGAAGGGGAACAAAAGCAGGAAGGTGGAAAAAAAGAGAGAGAAAGTAAAGAGAGAAGGAAGGAGAAGATGTGTGTGGGAAGCTGGGGATCTCATCTTGCTAGGCGAGTGAAACCTTTCAAACCCCCAGGCAGATGACACAAGCAAGCACCGGGGCCCTATGGACATGACAAACCACATGTGACAGGTGTATGGTAATGTTTGATGGAAAACAACTGCTCCTTGAGATTCTGAAGCTGCATCACCCTTTCACTCACCCCTCCACTCACCCCTCCCACTCCCTATCCCTCACCCTCTCCTCCTGCTCCCTATCCCTCTCTCCTCCTGCTCCCTACCCTCACCCTCTCCTTCCTTCCTTCCTTCCCTCCCTATCTCTCACCTTCCTTCCCTCCCCTTTAAACATGTCTCAGTCCTACGGTTCCACGGTCAAGTAGGTGGTTACAATTACAACCCAATCTCCCACAGTGGGAGCGGGAAACAGAGAGAGCCTACCTGTTATTATCACAACAGTCCAAAACATTCAACGGACAAATCATTTGATTTATTGTTTGACCAATCACCTGTCATCTCTAGGCCAGCCCACCTCATTGGTTGACGAGTCAGACAGCTGTGGACACACATGGTCCACTAATCCTTGCTTTGATACAGAGTGCGAAAGTGCTGACTCGCTCATCCTGCTCATGTCATGCGATACAGGAAGTCTGCTCACAGGAAGACACAGAATCATGTGACTAGACCAAGTGGGCACTGGGCACCATGGATACCAGCCTGACTAATCTACACATCACCCGTCTCCCAGAATAACCCGTCTTGATGACCTGTCGATCGCCCGTCCACCTCGGTAACACTGACCTCTTGATAACCTCTCAGGAGGGGGGTGACTGAGCTAGTACATCCACTTGACACTAAACAGTGTGTGCATGTGTCAGTGACGGGGATCCCTCCCGTCTGAACAGCCCAGCAGGCCAGAGAGCGCCCACGGCTTTGTTGTTGCTGCTGCGTGTCGGAAACAACCAGCCGAGTCTGGCAGGAACACAGGAAATCCTCCTGAACAGCTATAGCCCTGGCTGGGTTTCACTTCTGCCGTTTCCAGCAACATAGACATGGCCGTCCTTTGAACCCCCCGAAAACTGAGACGTGTGTGTGTGTGTCTGTGAGTGTGTGTTTGTGTGTGGGGTGCAAGCGACTGCGTGACTAGGAGAGCTCAGCAGACATATCTATTGATGATCTACTGCTCGGAGAATGATATGTGTGCGTGTGTGTGTGCGCGCCTCTTTACCTAGGGATGGTGACACACTTGGTGTTGCAGTTCTGGGAGCTGATGGCCTTCTCCAGCTCCTCCAGCTGGCCCGTCTTCTTCAGCTTCTTCACCAGGCTCTTCACGGCCTTCTCACACCACTTCTCCTCCTGGGCGTTGAGCTCCACCCCTCCGCTGCCAGCGCCGCCGGAGCCCGCCGGACTCTTCTTCCAACCCAGGAGACGCTTCACCACCGGGGGGGGTGAAGGGCAGGATGGAGGACATGGTGGGCTAGTGGATGGGGGTTTGGGAGGTAAGAGTGAAGGGGAAGAACAGTCGTCCCCTCCTGGAACCAGGGAGGGGAGGGAGGAGGTGGGCAGGAATGCCGGGACACAAAGGAGTGTGCACAGCAATGGCACAGGCACTTGTAGGCTGACTTCACCTCTGACTCGACGAGGCAGGGAGCACTTGTTTGGCGGTGTGCTTGTTTCGGGTTCTGCCACAAACACATAGACAGGCACATAAATCAGAGATAGTGGTGAGACGATGTGATACGAAGTCGGAGGCTATACCTGTGCAGCTCCGTTAGAACGGAGTATCGGAAGTTAACAATTTGAGATAGAGCACTATGTTAAGTGGAGCAGAAAGAGACTCCGGAGCCTAATTTTAAAGTGCACGCGTATTCAAAATAATCTAAGAACTGGGTTGAATTAAACTGTCAGTTTCCAGAGCACAAAGATCCGTTCATTCGAATCAAAAGACAATCCTATCACATAGCCTACTAAGCGGCGAAACAAAGGATAACTCGCCTGCAGCACACACGGAAGCGTGCCTGAGATGTCTGCGGTTGTTACTTTGTATCCGATGGTTCTAGTCCGGTATTTGGCATGCAGACAGGCTACAACATACACACACACATCAGGGACCTGAATTAATTACCCGTAATAATACCAATCATGAATCAGAAAAGAAACAAGCTATCACAAGTTGTGCAATAAAGCAAACGCAACCCCTAAATACACACATTCTTGAAAGCCCGTAAGCCAATTACATAACACAGCGGATTGTTCATGCTTCTTTTGTTTGCATTGACTGACAGTTCTACCCCAAAAAATGCTAGCAAGCTTGCTACTTTGTATAAGAGACCAATAAGCAGGTTTGGGACATGTTTACAACTAGCGGATGTCCCTGTCCCATGTTTTATGGACTTACCCAGAGCGGAAATCACTGACTGTTGGGCAACCAAGAGTAACACTGACAAATATTCCGTTGGTACGTCTCTAACGGTATTTCTATATAGTTTAGCTAATGTTTTCCTCCCGTGCCGCCGGACGATGGCCCATCGTACATAGCTCAACCAAACATAATCAGACACAATTGTCTGTCCCTCCTCCCGCTCGCTCCTATTGGCTAAGGATCAATTTTCAATCGGATAACCTGAGGATAGCTCTCTCGTGGACTGGCTTGAGATTGTGTCGATCACTGCTTCTTTTGCGCTCTACGACCGCTTAGTAGACCAATGCATAGCTAGATTTCTTACTCAAAATTAGCAGATACTACTGCCATAGACTGGCGGCTTACTATGAATCAGTTACAATTATACATTAGTTACATTTGGCAACTGCTGTGAATAGCTGTCATCTTAAACATTGTTAATTAAATCACACCACGCCACATGCAAACTTTACAATAATCCAAAGTATTTAGCATATTCAATATGTGGAAATAAACAGTTACAATCCATGTTCCTCCACACGCAAATAAGGTCGCGCCCATCTTTATCTGAAATGTTGCGCTTGTTGATAGTGGTTGCCATGCGCGCTGCTGCCAGACACAACTGCATTGATTATTCGTGTGAGAGACGATTATCGAGCGCAAATCCGATATACAGAAAGTGGAGAACACGACGTTGAACACATGAAAGTATGGAATTTTGTTGTTCTCGCTGTAAAATGACTTTCAGGTCATCTCTTCTCCTGGACAAGCACAAGGAGAAGTTTTGCATTGGCGGAGAGTTTATAAAAACCCAGGAGCCAGAGACGCCGCTGGACATGGTATCTATAACAGGGGTGGATGGATCAATTCCATCCATGTCATGTCAGTAGCAAATTATTGTGTTTGGCTATAATTCGATTAGAAAGGATTGAGGGTCAACCAGGATGTTTCTGGAGTGTCTAACTGAGGATGGTTGTTCGCCCCTCTCCAGCTCGAGAGAGTCAAAGAGCTGCAGAGAAGACGGCAGGAGCTGAGGAGAAGGACAGAGGACACCCGGAGGGTGGAGGGAGGCCAGGGGGTGAAGGACCGACACACCCCAGAGGAGAAGCCCCACACTGGAACACTGAAACCCGTGCCTTACAGGAACACCCACAGTGAACCAGTAAGCACATTTTATATCACGCGCTAAATCGTTTATTACGAGTTCATTATCAAGGTTTTTCTATAGGTTTCATGGTTATGTCATGCAGCATAAAGTGGTGACTGTCTGTGCCCTATTCTCTTTCATGCAGTCAGGGAGGGCATGGGGGGGGCTGGGGTCTGACCTGGGAGGGCCCAACCCCAGAACCCCTCCCAGAACCCTGTCACAGGACCACACAGCACAACTGACCCGACTGACACACCAGAACCCCAACCTAGAGAGACAAAGGAGAGGTATATTCTACTGAGTATTCAGTGCTGTGTCATGCATTAAGGGATGGATGGATAGATAGATTCTTAACAAATTCTTGAATCTTCAAATACGGTACTCACTATGACATGAAGCTATATGTGATGACGCTACCCCGCTCTACCCACCCCAAGACATGGGGCAGAGGCAGATGGAGGTGTCTGCATCCAGCAGGAGAGTGTCTGAGCTGGAGAAGATGATGTGTGAACTCAGGCTGCAGGAGCACAGGAACACACACCTGCTGGAGACGCTACTGGAACACCTGCAGCAGCCTGGCACTCAGACACTGTCAGTACACACACACACACACAGTCACTATCAGCGCGCACACACACACACACTGTCTTCTATGTTGATTTAAGATCATATTGTTCCGTGAGAACATGTAACCATGTGTACACTATCTCCTTCAGGAGAGGGACTGTTCCCAGCAGACACAGAGACTCTCGTCTCCACACCCCCCGGGAAGATCCCAGACACCCCCCCCCGGGAAGATCCCAGACACCCCCCCCAGGAAGATCCCAGACACCCCCCCCAGGCCCTCGTAGCACCCGGTCGCACCCACACCTACGTGCCCGTATATGGTGGTGCAGGTCTTTCAGCAGAGATCAGGTAATCACACACACAGCTCTATTAGACTACGCAGGACTGACTGTCAACACAAAACATGCATGTCCTCTGTAGCTGTTGATACAGTTTAACATCGACTGCTGCATGTTCTCTGTTTGGTCCCTTCAGCTGCCTGCGTCTCACCTATCTCCAACATGGCGGCTGTGAGGTGGCCATTTTGGCTCAGTTGCAGGATATGCTGGATGATGCCTTAAAGTTGGAGGGAAACCAGAGGATCGGGCCCCACACGAGCCAGCCCCAGCAGAGGGACCGGAGCAAAAGTAAGACATAATAATCTCTCTCTCTCTCTCTCTCTCTCTCTCTCTCTCTCTCTCTCTCTCTCGCTCTCTCGCACTCTCTCTCTCTCTCCATCATTCCTAACTCTCTCTCCTCTCTTGGGTGTCCAGGCAGAAAGCCAGAATCCCACCCCAGAGGAGGGCCTTCTCTGGCTGGACTGAGCAGACGGGAGCTGTGGGAGGTGGAGGAGGAGAACCGGAGGCTGCAGGAGGAGATCCACCTGGCACAGCTAAGGAGGAGCAGGACGAGCAGGAGGCCCACAAGAGGACTCTCTGACCATCATATGTCAGCCATGAAGATGGACCTGGACCTGCTGAAGCACGAGATGGAGATTCAGAAAATGAGGAGGCAGATGATCACCAGCAAGACGCCTGGGTCACCCCTTCGTTTCCCTCCTCTGGTACTGGTCCATAGCTAACCCTGCTCTATGGTACTGGTACTGGTCCATAGCTAACCCTGCTCTATGGTACTGGTACTGGTCCATAGCTAACCCTGCTCTATGGTACTGGTACTGGTCCATAGCTAACCCTGCTCTATGGTACTGGTACTGGTCCATAGCTAACCCTGCTCTATGGTACTGGTACTGGTCTATAGCTAACCCTGCTCTATGGTACTGGTAGTGGTCCATAGCTAACCCTGCTCTATGGTACTGGTAGTGGTCCATAGCTAACCCTGCTCTATGGTACTGGTACTGGTCTCTAGCTAACCCTGCTCTATGGTATTGGTACTGGTCTCTAGCTACCCTGCTCTATGTACTGGTACTGGTCCTAGCTAACCTGCTCTATGGTACTGGTACTGGTCTATAGCTAACCCTGGTACTGGTCTCTAGCTAACCCTGCTCTATGGTACTGGTACTGGTCCATAGCTAATCCTGCTCTATGGTACTGGTACTGGTCTATAGCTAACCCTGGTACTGGTCCATAGCTAATCCTGCTCTTCTGGTACTGGTCTGTGTCCTCAGGTCCAGGTGAGGTCAGAGACTCCAGCTCTACAACATCTGTCTCTAGAGGCTTCTGAAGATCTGGACCCTGCTCCCTATGACCCTATGTTAGTCTCACCCCTCTCTCTCTCTCTCTCTCTCTCGCCCTCCACCAAGAGAAATATGGATGTTTTTAGAAACGTCATGCAAAGAAAAGAAAAGATGCATTAAAGTTACAGTAAAACAATAGGCAGTTGATTGGTCAAAGAAAGTGCAACTGGAAAAAGTTACAGGTGCACATTGAACTTGAGCCAGTGGTAGAGGGAGATTTATGTATTACTCCCATCCAATGTTTAGATTTGTGAGTGAATTCAGTGGCAAGGTCAGAGATAATTGCAGGCTCAGATACGAGTGTATGTGGGAGGAGGGCACTGGCACATCCTGTTGTTCATGATTATAAAAGTGGAAGTTAGTTTGCAGTTGTGAACCTGTTAGCCTTGATTGTCCGGCTGCCTGTAAGACCAAGGCTTGGGAAGAAGCCTTGGTCTATTTGAAGTGTTTTAGTAAGATGCACTCACCCATTTGAACATATACCGTATTTTCCGGACTATACGTCGCTCCGGAGTATAAATCGCATCAGTCAAAAAATACGTAATGAAGAGGAAAAAAATATATAAGTGACACTGGACTACAAATCACATTTATTTCCAAATGTATTTCACAACATTCAAGACCAAGAACAGACATTTAATCTGGAAAGGCAAGTGATTCAACTACACAATAGCACACAGAACAACAGGCTGAATAGGTGTCCGGTATGTTAACGTAACACATGATCTACACAATAGCATAAAGAAGATGGGAGGCTGAATAGGCTAAATGACATTACAAGCTAGCGAGTCCAACAAGCAAGTTACCAATAAGCTAGTTCACCAAGCTCTCGATCTCATTCCACATCACTGAATCCGTTGAACTCGTTGGATCAACTAAACATGTTAAATTATATATATATTTTGATATATAAGTCGGAACCTGACTATAAGTTGCAGGACCAGCCAAACTATGAAAAAAAGTGCGATTTATAGTCTAGAAAATATGGTAGAGGACCCTTATTATGGGATATGTATTATATCTATTCTGTATATGTATGTATATATATATTTAATATATATGAAACATGTGAGCTGTCCTCATCCCCTCACTGCTGTGTCCCCAGGGCAGGGCTGGTGGTGTTCTATGACTGTGTGCTGGGACTCTCTCCAGACTTCAGGGTGAGCAGGCTGGAGGTAAGCCTGTCCAGTGGAGACCAGGAGCTGAGCAGTCCCACAGCCTTGCCCCCAGCACACTCCCAGCCTGTCAGCCTGTCTGCCCTGCCACCACTCCCCCAGCAGTCCAGAGGAAGCATGGCCATTTTTGCCACCAGACAGGCAGTGCCCATGTGAGCCTATTTAACTTTAATGTCGATGTGAAACTTATACAGGATGTCATTTTGTAACAAATACAAGGTCCTACATTTTGGTGTCCTCCTACCTTAGTAGTATCTGTCCCTCCCTCCTACCCCAGGCTCCTCCCCTCCTCCTCCATCTCCCTGGGGCTCCAGCTGCAGGCCTCGGGAGGATATGACTCGTGTGGACAGGAAGTGAGGCGCCTGGTGCCAAGGGGCTGGAGCAAAGTGGACCTGTTTGACAAACACAACCGTGTGCTCAGCGGGAGGTGGAAGGTTCTGGTCCGCGTCCTACCGGTCCGACCCGGTCTAACCTCAAGAGAGATTAATACTATCCCTCAGGTGACAGTAGAGAAGGGCTTCCGTCTTAGCTTCCTTGTTGTAATAGCATTGCTGTGTGACATCTGTACAGCACCACACTCATATTTGAGCTCAGTGTTGCACAAAAAACTGATTACATGAACTGCTTGGATGGGACTGTTATGTGATGGCTGAAAGTAAAAACGGCACAGGTTGGTGCCCCACCCCTCTTTCAGTCTCCACTGTATGTTGCCCCCTCCTCCACCCCCACCCCACGCCCCTCCTGTAGCTGGACCGTGCAGAGCTGTACCTCAGGGTCGTAAATGCCAGAGATGCAGACTCCCAAAGCTGTGAGGTCATCAGTCTAAGCTCCATGGGTCTCTACAGATACCCCCCTCTGGTAGGGCCCCCCCCACCGCACGCACACACATACAGGGGTATTCATGGGGTTATTATTTGGAATTTCTCGATACCTCTCTTCCTTTCTCCCTCCATCACTATCCCTTCAACCGTCACCAGACTAGTGAAAGGAGAACACACCTCGATCTCTCCCAGAACCAGTACCAGGCTCAGGACCAGTGCCATGCCCGACTGACAGCCTTCCCCCCCAGCTTTCAGCAAGGGGATTCTGGGGAGCCTGAAGACCCTACCCTGCTGTCCTACCTGCAGGACTGACAGAGCTGCAGTTCTTCACTAATGATAATGATGAAGATGATGAGCTGATCTGAGATTATTGTCTAATAAAATGTCAATGATTTATAAAGGTTATAATAAAAAAGTGTCCTATAATTTATATGACATCTCTTGAAGGATCATACAGCAGTTTTTTTCCCAGGGCGCAACGATGTGTGAAATCACGTGTCACCCAACCACCTGCCAGTCCTAATCAGCTCTTAATTAACTCCAAGCTTTGAGAAATCTGCGGCGGGTTGAAGTTGATTTAAAGTCTTTCGACTCGACTCTCCTTAATTGTGTCAAGCAAACTGCTGCGGCATTTTTCAGTCATGGAATTACGTCCGTTCGCTTTTATATTGGGCCTACTTACGAAATGGGGATATTTACAAGGTAAAAGCCAATCTATACTCTTTAACGTTCAGGCCGCTGTATGTCGCGGTTCGTTGGTGTTATCATAAAAACATATTATAAATCAAAGCTTGTGTGTGCCTGTACATGCAGATAAAGATTGTGGACCAAACCGATGGCAGTGTGATGATGGAACGTGCGTGCCTCCGGAATGGAGGTGTGACGGGGATGGAGACTGTTTGGACGGCTCGGATGAGATGAACTGCGGTGGGTTTCGGTACCAGTTACAATGTTTTATTTTTACATTACGAAGTCATTTCCGCAGGTTCTCTAATAGAAACACGTGTGTGGATTTGCAGTCCAATATGGATCTCGATACAGATTCATGAAGGATGGCTGTTGTAGTGTTTGCTTTTTTCTTCTTGTCCCCAGAGTGTCCGCCCGGTCAGTTTGTGTGCGCTGGCTCTCGGGTGTGTTTGAGTGATTCAGCGCGGTGTGATGGTCAGCTACAGTGTGCCGACGGTTCCGATGAGTGGAACTGCACCGTCAGTCTGGCCCAGCACCAACATAAGGAGCCGGGGTGTCTAGAAGGAGACTGGACCTGCAAGAACAAGATATGCATCCCCAAGGAGCTCCGCTGTAACGGGGCCAACGACTGCATGGACAATTCTGACGAAACGGACTGTGGTGAGCTCTGGGGTAATCTATGGGTTTGGGGGTCCTCTTTGTGGGCTGGGAAACATCTCAAACATGCAGGGCAGGGGAACACGAGGACCAGGATTGAGAACCACTTGCTTTAGACATGGATCAAATACCATTGTTTGTGCAGGAAGCTGTGACCGGGCTAGTCTGCGTTGTCCTGGAGGGCTGTGTTACTCCACTCAGGAGAAGTGTGATGGCAAGGCCCAGTGTTCTGATGGCAGCGATGAGCCTTCAACCTGTGGTAAAATGGACTCACATTTGATCCGGAAAGTTCTATTCTGCATAAAAAACCTAAATGATCTCTGTCAGTCCTGTGGTTGACCTGTGTTTGTGGTTCTTATGCAGGCCGAAGCTGCTCCGTGTCTAACGGAGGCTGCAGCCACAGGTGTCTACCCCAGACCTGGGGAACCCTGTGCATCTGCCCCCCCGGCTTGAAGCTGTCTGCCAACGGATCCTTCTGCCTGGGTCTGCCTCAACTTGGACCACAATTATAAATATTCGCTTTATTTTTTTTTACATACAAATACGGTTTGTGATTGAGCCCTGAAACCTCCCTTCCACCCTCCAACTCGTCTTCCCTGTCTGTTCCCCGGTCCCGTTCTCCCTGGCTCAGATGTGGACGAGTGTTCCCAGGCCTATGGGTCCCCTGCAGCCACAGCTGTGTGAACACTGTGGGTTCTTACTACTGCCACTGCAGGGATGGCTTCCAGCGGCAGGGCAACACACACTGCCTCCCCACAGGTGACTTGGCCTGACTGAACCAAGGACACAGGGCTAGTCCTGCTGGTGACTTGCAGCCCTCAGGGTTGTTGATTATTAACCGAGACTGTTAGTCTGACCCCTTTACTGCCTAGAACACAAGCTAGTCCTGTTTTAGCACAGGTGACTGAGCTTTGGGAATATAACCCTGCCTCAGTCCGCCTGCTTCTGTAACTTATAGAAACCAGAAGAGAACTAGCATTTTTACACTAACCAGACAGACTACAGCAATAGATGTTGTTCTAGCCTAGCTACCTGCCTGGATCACAGTCTTCCGCAAGTTAAAGATTTCCCTGTCAGCAGTAGGCTAGATGTTGTCTTTTTTCTTCTGCCTGAATGTAGACATCCCTCCCTCTCCCCAGGTAAAGATCCCATGCTGCTGACTGTGCTGAAGGGCACCTTGGGTCTTATCAACGTGAAGACACTGCAGTTTAAGGTGGTGCATAGCATGAGTGTCGAACCATTAACCCTGGCCTACGACCTGACCCGGAAGAGCCTCTATTGGGCTGACGACCAGGGCAACATCTACAAGCAAGACAGCGTCCTCTACAGCAGTCAGTTACCAATCCTACATGTAGCATCCAACATGGTTTTACCCCGTACATTCCTTAGCTTTCATTGTTTGTTAGTTACTGCACACGAGTCATTTTCTTTCAAGGTCAAACTGGAATCAAAAGTCTGGCATGTGATTGGCTATCTGGTCAACTGTACTGGACCAATCAGAAGTCTAAGTCCATCATACTCGGGGCATCTGATGGGAGTGGCTTTGCGACCGTTCTCTCCAAGAACGTTGACCCACTGGATCTGGTGCTTCTACCCAGTGAGAGGTAGAGTCCTGATTCTGTTCACTCCTGGAGGGGCTGCTGGTGTCTTCACCTGTCCTCCCCGAAGTCCTCATGTTCTTATGCCCCCCCCCCTCCCCAGCTGGATGTTCTGGGTGGACCAGGGAGCAGGCGAGCGGTGGACCCTGGAGCGTGCTGCGATGGATGGCTCCAGCAGGATCTCCCTGGCGGTGCTGACTGGCCAGGCTCCACGGGGTCTGGCTCTGGACCTGGCTGCTCGCAGGCTCTACTGGATCAGCGACTTCAAGAAGGCAAGTGTGCCATCAACACACTTTAAAAAAAGAGACCAATATTTAAGAATAAACTAGTGGTGTTGCGTGCAAGTCGTGGTCATCACTGCGGACTAGGTCTGCTAACAAGGTTGTAGGGCATGGCGGCTGATCCTCCCCCCTCCTCTCTCTTCCCCACAGTCCATTGAGACTGTGCAGGTGGACGGGAGCAGGAGGTACACGCTCCAAGACGTCTTTCAGCCGTGGCCGGGCGTCAGGCCTGGGGGCCTTTGCAGGCTGGTTGTACTGGGCAGACGTGAAGGGGCTGTGGAGGTCCCCCCAGGACCAGCCCAAACAGAAGAGCTTCCTACAAAGAGCGCCTCTGGCCACCCTGCTGATCTACCACCAACTGCAGCAGCCCAGTGGTACGTGACCCGAACTGCACTTCCAACTGAAAATGCTGTCCTCCCAAGCACCCCTTGGTGTTGGCCACTTCTTATTGGTGGAGGGGTACATCTGTCCTTATAGCATGTTGGTATGGCTGTGTGTTTTGTGATCCAGGAAAGTCTGTGTGTGCGAAAACACCTTGCCAGCTGTGTCTTCCAGTCAAGGCCAACCCCACTGGCTTCACCTGCAAATGCTCTGATGAGAAAGTCCTGCTACCAGAAGGAACCTGTGACTGTATGTTCTAGAACAGTTCCATCTGAATTCCATACTTCTGCTCTAGAGCATAGCATCTGCAAAATTCTCTATACTGTCTTCCAGATCCTAGGTTTGTCTATGGCACATCCAGCAGCGTCTACCTCCTGGAGTTTCGAGGCACAGAGACTGTGAAAACGTTGATGTTCTCGACAGACCAGGACCTCCAGTCTTTTGACATAGACTGGTATCGGGGCTGGCTGTACTGGGCCAACAGTACTGGACATGTCAAAAGTTTCAGCCTCACTGTGGACCAGACCGAAGAAGTCCCAACATTGATACCAGGTATAAACGTTACAGCACTGGTGTTTTAGACCGATGCAAGAAAGGGGTTAACCACTTATTATCTCGACATGCGATTGGAAGTGATGACGCGTCCGAGAGGACTTTGTTTATTGTGTCTGAGGATCAATCCCATGGTGTGCCTTCTCCTTCCTCCAGCTTGTACAGTCAGGGTGGACCAGACCACTGGGAACATCTTTTGGTTGTCATGCGACCAGCTCTCCATAGGGTTCACCCCCGTCTTCCTGAGCAAACCTCGGAAACTGTACCAAGCAGAAAGTGATGTCGGTGACATATTTGTGGATTGGCTGAGGGGTGTGTTGTACTGGGTAGAGAAGGGCCATGTCAGGACCATGAGGCTCACTGGAGGAGCCACCACAGAAGTGATGACACTGGGAGGTGGAGTCATTGGCAGCATGGCCCTGGACTTGAGGGCCAATAGTTTCCTGTGGAACTCAAAGGGGGAAGGTCAGTAGAGCTTCAGTGTCCAATGGTGAAACTGTTTGCAAACAAGGATTTTAAGTGCTGAATTACGCAATCCCAAGTCCCATATTTGATCCATTGTGATGTGAAGATGTTCTAATGGAGCTCTTGGTGGCTCGTCTCCTCCTCCAGGCTTGACCTCTCTGAGCCTGGTCCAGGGGAAAGCTCACCCGGCAGGGAGCAGGTGGAACACTGTAGGTTCCATCATGGCGGCCCTGGAACCCTTCATGGTGTCCTACTCTAAAGACAACATCACGCTGTGGAACCGGCAAGACGCCCGCAGAGTGTTGGATGTTTCCGTCGGCAGTGGGGTCATTGGAGTGGTCGCTTCAATGAAGAAAATACAGAAAGGTGGTGTTCACTGCTGAGGATGGGGGTGGGGGGGGGGTCAGTCAATGGTTCCATCGTTGTCATGGTAACCAGTTTGTTGGTGTCTTACCTTGTAGTAGTTTCTTCCTCAGTTGCCCCGACGACTCCTCCCTGCAGGAGTCCTTCAGTGTTGTGTCCTGGTTCTTCACTCTGCATCTCCCAGACTCAGCTGTGTGACGGACGGAGAGACTGTCCTGATGGACACGATGAGGAGGACTGCGTCACAACTTGCCCCATCAAATGTGTGATGCGCTACAAAAGTTGAACAACGATTGGTGACATGAACTAGCTCTTCACATGCCTCTAACAAGAGTTTTAAATGTCTCTCACAGCTGACTTCCGCTGTAAGGACCGCAGGACGTGTGTGTCCAGGACCCTGGTGTGTGACGGACGCTCTCATTGCCATGACGGTTCAGACGAGGTGGGATGCTCCACCATCGCCGCCCCGACCTCCGAGGCAGCAGCCCCCCCGCGGTGCCGACTAGGTGCCAAGCAGTGTCTGGACGGGAGGGGCTGCGTTCTGCACAGCCACGTGTGTGACGGGGAGAAGGACTGTCAGGACGGCTCAGACGAGCAGGGCTGTGGTGAGAAACTTGTTTCACCTGGTGGACGTTTTGAATGATTGGGTTAAATTGCTGCTACTTCATTCAACAGGTCATGTATAAGGGTCATTTGCCCTCTGAGCTTTAGGTAGAGCAGTCGTTCGTAAACTCTTTTCACTTAAAGATAGGAAGGAAAGTTGTTCTGTGGAAATGCACCACTTTACTTTGGTATCTGAAAGGCTGGGATACAGTGCAGCTGTCCTCTGTACCCTTAGCTTGTTCTGATAACATTGTCTTCCAAAACATTGGGGCTGCAACTGCACTTGAGGGGCCTTCCAGAACTTGGAGGAAGTTATATAAACATGGCCAAATTACATTTGTTGACAAAACATTTAAACGTTTAAACTTTCAAGACTTCAGTAATAACTTTTCTATACAACTTGTGAGAATATAGCTGTTGTGGTTTTAAGTACTAAGATGGCCTCTTCACAGATTCCGTCAACAGTTCTCCATCTACCCAAGCACCATCGCCATCTACTCCACCTCCACCCCCTCAGTCCAGCCAGCCTCCTCCTCCGACCACTCCTCCCTGCAGGAGTCCTTCAGTGACGTGTCCTGGTTCTTCACTCTGCATCTCCCAGACTCAGCTGTGTGACGGAAGGAGAGACTGTCCTGATGGACACGATGAGGAGGACTGTGTCACAACTTGCCCCGACAAATGTGTGATGCGCTATAGTTGAACTATGATTGGACAAATCCACTTGCTCAATACATGGCTCTAATAATTTGTGTTTTGTGGCACTTTCCCTATGTCTCTGCAGCTGACTTCCGCTGTAAGGACCGCAGGAAGTGTGTGTCCAGGACCCTGGTGTGTGACGGACGCTCTCATTGCCATGATGGTTCAGACGAGGTGGGATGCTCCACCATCGCCGCCCCGACCTCCAAGGCAGCAGTCCCCCCCGCGGTGCCGACTAGGTGCCAAGCGGTGTCTGGACGGGAGGGGCTGCGTTCTGCACAGCCACCTGTGTGACGGGGAGAAGGACTGTCAGGACGGCTCAGACGAGCAGGGCTGTGATCTCAAATGCAAACCAGGTCTGAAAGTGTCCTCCTCCCATGTCCGGGGCTGCAGGTATCAGTATTCAGCTACTGACTCCTTGTGCCATGTTGCCCCCACAGGTGAGTTCCAGTGTTCCCATGGCAACCGGTGCCTCCCCCAGCAGCAGGTGTGTGATGGTACGCCTCAGTGTCGGGACCGGTCTGATGAGCAGGACTGCTGGAAGCCCTCCAAGAGCTGCAGCCATCGCTGTGACAACCGGACCAGATGCGTCCCCCAGAGTTTCCTGTGTGACGGAGAGAGGGACTGTCTGGACGGGTCAGACGAGCAGGGCTGTGGTGAGAGGCTTGAGCTGCGTCTGGTGCAAGTTTGAACGAACATTGGTGACTTTTTCACCATTATTTAAAAAAATGCTAAGTTAAATTGCTTTCTGAACTTTAGCTAGAGCTAACGTTCTTGTGACTTTTCAACCCATATTCAGGGGAAGTTGAGATTTGAGTTGTAGAAATGGGTTGTTCTAGATCGGTATCTCAAAAGCTGGGATACAGTACTGGCTTCGCTCCCCTTTATGCTATTCTGATCCAGTGGTATTGGAAGGCAATGTGAAGGGCTTCTGGAAGACAATAATATTATTTATAATCAATTTCACACTTTCAAGACTTTAATGACTTGGTGCCCATTGTATGACAACTTATGAAAACACAATTTTAAGTACCAAGTTGTCCTTGTCTGACCTCCCCTCTCCTCAGATTCCATCAACACATCTCCAAATGTTCCTATGATCTACATGAAGACAACTCCATCTACCCAAACACCATCTCCATCTACTCCGCCTCCACCCCTTCAGTCCAGCCAGCCTCCTCCTCCTCCTCCGACCACTCCTCCCTGCTGGAGTCCTTCAGTGTTGTGTCCTGGTTCTTCACTCTGCATCTCCCAGACTCAGCTGTGTGACGGACGGAGAGACTGTCCTGATGGACATGATGAGGAGGACTGTGTCACAACTTGCCCCATCAAATGTGCGATGCGCTAAAGTTGAACTATGATTGGACAAATCCACTTGCTCAATACATGGCTCTAATCATTTGTGTTTTGTGGCACTCCCTATGTCTCTTACAGCTGACTTCCGCTGTAAGGACCGCAGTAAGTGTGTGTCCAGGACCCTGGTGTGTGACGGACGCTCTCATTGCCATGATGGTTCAGACGAGGTGGGATGCTCCACCATCGCCGCCCCGACCTCCAAGGCAGCAGCCCCCCCCGCGGTGCCGACTAGGTGCCAAGCGGTGTCTGGACGGGAGGGGCTGCGTTCTGCACAGCCACGTGTGTGACGGAGAGAGGGACTGTCAGGACGGCTCAGACGAGCAGGGCTGTGGTGAGAAGCTTGAGCTGTGTCTGGTGGACGTTTGAACGATGATTGGCACATTTTTGAAGAGAAAGTTCAATCGCTTTCTCAACTTTAGCTAGAGCGAAAGCTCTTTTTACTTTCAGACCCATGTTTCGGTGTAGTTGACATTTTGAGTTGTAGAAATGCACTGCTATAGCTCGGTATCTGAAAAGCTGGGAGACTCATTATGGCATTATACACATGGCTTCTCTCCCCTTTATCCATTTCTGATTCAGTGGTTTTGGAAGGCCATGTGAAGGGCTTCCGGAAGATTATATATATTTTTTAATCAATATCACACCTTCAAGACTAATGACTTATTAGTGTCCATTGTAAGAAACCCAATTCTAAGTACCAAGTTGTCCTTGTCAGACCTCCTCTCCTCAGATTCCATCAACGCATCTCCAAATGTTCCAATGATCTACATGACGACAACTCCATCTACCCAAGCACCATCTCCATCTCCTCCACCTCCGACCACTCCTCCCTGCAGGAGTCCTTCAGTGTTGTGTCCTGGTTCTTCACTCTGCATCTCCCAGACTCAGCTGTGTGACCGACAGAGAGACTGTCCTGATGGACACGATGAGGAGGACTGTGTGGATGCTTGTGAAGACCCAGGTAACTACATCCTGTCTCTCACACTCGCTGTCTGTCTGCTGGACACCTTTACACCAAGGGGGTATGGCATCAACGAGGACAGAAGAGAACATTGCATTTCTGAGGGAGCAAGACTTGTTTCCTAACTGACAAGGAATTGGAAAACTAGGAATTGAACTTTTCCAAAGGAATATAGGTAGGAAGCTAAAGCAGACTTCAGTTTTTGCTGTGTCAAACTGCCTTTTTTTTGATCTTCCAGGTGACTTTCCTGTGCAAGGGACAGGAGGAAGTGTGTGTCACGGTTGCAGGTGTGCGACGGGCGTGCCCACTGCGCAGACGGCTCTGACGAGCGCGAGTGCCCGTCCTTGCCTCCATGCGGGCTGCGCTGCGACCGCGACCTCGTCTGCCTCAGCCACAAACAAGTCTGCGACGGCAAGACGGACTGCAGCGACGGGGCAGACGAGAGAAGCTGCCGTGAGTCATGTGACCCGAGTGGGGCCCACACTGAACGCCAGGAGACCTTTTTTGTGGAACTGGGGCGGCTGTACAAACCGACGTGTGTGTGTGTGTCTCTCCAGCCTCCGACAGTGCAGCCCTCTCCAGGGCAGTGGCTCCGGCCCCGGTGAAGTGCAGACTGGGTTCTCTCCTCTGCAGTGACCAGAAGCAGTGTGTGCTCTACAGTCACGTGTGTGACGGGGAGGCAGACTGCCGGGATGGCTCAGACGAGCTGGGATGTGCCGTCCATTGCAAGAAGGGTCAGTGTTCACACACACACACACACACACACTCGCACCATCTCCCATGTACAACCTCTGACTAGTCTCCTTACCTCACCCAACCCCAGGCGAGTTCCAGTGTTCCCATGGCAACAGGTGCCTCCCCCAGCAGCAGGTGTGTGATGGTACGCCCCAGTGCCGTGACCGGTCTGATGAGCAGGACTGCTGGAAGCCCTCCAAGAGCTGCAGCCATCGCTGTGACAACCGGACCAGATGCGTCCCCGAGAGTTTCCTGTGTGACGGAGAGAGGGACTGTCTGGACGGGCTCGGACGAGGTTGTCTGTGGTAGGACTGTCGTCTTGGGACCGGACTAGACCAGCTGAGGCTGTGCTACAGTTACAACATTACAACCACTGTTTTCCTACCTGCTCTTACCCACCTAGTCTTTCTTCCCACCCTACCCACTCCAACTGCTCTAACACCCCCCACCCCCCCTCCCACACACACAACCTTTCATTTAGTCTTCTAACTCTTCTCCACTCCCTCCACCAGCAACCCATCAGTGTGGGTCCTCAGAGTTCCGTTGCAGCAGTGGCGAGTGCGTGTCGGGCGCGCTGCGCTGCGACAGCCACGCGGACTGCAGGGACCACTCTGACGAGGCGGGCTGCGGCCAGCCCCCACGCTGCCCCCCCGAGCTGCGCTGCCCACACAGCCACGAGTGCCTGCTGAAGGACTGGCTCTGCGACGGAGAGGAGGACTGCCTCGACGGCTCCGACGAGAAGGTGAAGCAGGGGGGGGGAGGTCGATCAAAGGGGGTGGAGCAGGTTTGGATGGAGGGGGGGGGGATAAAGACTCCTTTTTGGGGGGCTTAACCACGTGGCTAGACTCTCTCCACCTGCTCGTGATGTTTCTGACGACGCCCCGCCCCCGTCTCCAGAACTGCAAGGTCTCTCCTCTGAAGTGTGGGCAGTACCAGTGGGCGTGCGCCTCCAGGAAGCAGTGCGTCCCCGCCAGCTGGAGGTGTGACGGAGGGATGGACTGTCGCGACGGCAGCGACGAGAAAAGATGTGAGTGTCCCCCCGAGCACATGCGCACGCACGTCTAGCAGCCACTCGAAGCCGCTACGCTCCACGACTCCTCCCACGTCTACGGTTGTGCGTCCCGTCTCCTGATCCCCCCCCCCTTCCGTGTGTGTGTGTGTGTGCATGTTAGGCGGACGCTCCAAGTGCGCTTCCCAGCTGTTCCAGTGCAGTAGTGACGAGTGTGTCGACCCCAGCCTGGTGTGTAACCACATCACCAACTGTCCGGATGGTTCTGACGAGGGCCCGGGCTGCCTCCTGCAGAACTGTGCCAGCCCCACAGCCCCTCGCTGTGAACACCACTGCATCAGCACCCCCCATGGACCGGTCGGTAGAAAGAAACAAACATCCGTATTGTCAGGTTAACCCCCCTTCTCCCACCACCCACCTCACCCCGTCTCTTCCCCCCTCCTCTCGCTCTGCAGAGATGTGGGTGTGCGCCGGGCTTCAAACTGCGGCCCAGCGGCGTGTCCTGTGAAGACGTGGACGAGTGTAGCCTCCAGCAGGGGGCGCTCTGCAGCCACACATGCCTCAACACCCGCGGCTCCTACCTCTGCAGTTGTCACCCTGGATACCTGATGGAGCTGGACGCACACACCTGCAAGAGCCCAGGTATGTGTGTACATGCAAGAAGCTGCAGAATGCATTAAAAATCCCGCTTTTTGTCACGTGCGTAAAATGTGTGTTTCCACTGTGGTAGTGGAGCCGTTGTTGTTGGCATGCGTCACGTCTGAGCTGCTACTGCTGGGAGTGCGGAGTTCCAGCCTCAGGGTGCTCATCTCCTCCAGCAGACCTGTCTTCTCCCTGGACTACCACTGGGGGCGCCAGAGGGCCTACTGGCTCAGCCTGCAGCAGGAGAGCATCCTCTGGGCCTCCCTGGACCCCTCACAAACCTGCTCGGGGGACCCTGCTCAAAGGTTTGGTGATTGGTTGGGGGCGGGGAAGGGGTGAGTGGGTTCTGGGGCTGGAATGATATTCCAGGGCTGTGTGTTTTAGGTGTGAAGTCTGACTGCCTGGTGGTGGACTGGATTGGGGAGAACCTGTACTGGCTGGACGGGGAGGAGGGCCAGGTTCTGGTGGCCCACCTGGGCCAGGCTCTGCTGAGACCTCAGGACTGCATCGTGGTTCTGGACGAGGACCTGGATCAGCCACGCTCACTGGTCCTGCTGCCGCAGAAGGGGTATGGCTGCCTGGGTACACCCCTGAGCCCTAATAACCAGGCCGCATAGGGCACTACTGAAGGAGGGTGGGATGTAGTCTCCGGGAAGTGCTATTCCATTTCTTCTCTCTCCCCAACTCTCACGTTTCCTCCTCCCTCTTTCTCCAGGCTGATGTTCTGGTCGGAGATTGGCAGCGAGCCCCAGATCGAGCGGTCGGGGATGGACGGCTCCGAGCGCGTGGTCGTGGTGAGTCGTGGGCTGAGCTGGCCGGTCAGTCTGGCCGTGGACCACCTGGCCCTTAGGATCTACTGGACCGACGAGAAGCTGCGCTGCCTGGGCTCAGCCGGCCTGAACGGAGAGGACCTCAAGGTGAGAGGCTCCCACGAGCCGTTAGTCCCTCGCCCGACGCGGGTTACGGGGATGACGACGTGATGGTTACAACCTGTCGCCCACAGCTGCTCCAGCTCTCCGAGACCTCCAGCCCCTTCGCAGTGTCCGTGTTCAACGACCGGGTCTACTGGTCCGACACCAAGAGAAGGACCATCCAGACGGCCCACAAGATAACCGGCAAGAACCGCCGAGTCCTTCTCAAGAGACCCGGCCAGCCGTTCGGCCTCAAGGCGAGTCTGGACAGCAGTGGGGAGGAACTGATCCCTGCTAACGGGGTCTCTTGTATAGTGATGGCGGTTCATGACCCCCGTTCTCCCCGTTCTGTAGGTGGTCCACCCCCAGGCCCAGGTCAACGTGTCCAGCCCCTGTGGCAGGGTGAAGTGCTCCCACCTGTGTCTGCTGGCCCCAGAGGGAGCTCTAGGCTCGGGGCCCAGGGCCGTGTGTCGCTGCCCAGCAGGGCTGCTCCTCTCAGAGGACGGTGTCACCTGTGCCCCCCCTGTAGACTCCACCTTCCTGCTGCTGCTCTCCCCCACCACCATCACTCAGGCAGGCCCCCCAGACGTTCTGCCTTTCCCTCTTTCTCTCTCTGACAATCCCATTGGTCAACCCGTATCTCTCCAATCGGATATTTTAACATAACTTTTAATCCCGCCCTCCTCTCTCCCAGATCTTCCTGCGCAGCATGCGTGGCGGGATGGGGCTGAAGCAGTGGCCGGACCACCGCGTCCTGCCCATGCCGGGCGTGAACGAGGCGTCCACTCTGGACGTGTCTCTCCGGGAGCACGCCATCTACCTGGCCGACTCGGCCCAGGGCTCCGTGGTCCTCATGGCCCTGAGCAAGGCGGGCCTGGCCCCGGCGCCGGGCGGCCCCGTGCTGGCCCTGCAGGACGAGTACGTGACGGCGCTGGCTCTCGACTGGGTCACCCTCAACCTCTACTGGAGCAGCAGCAGGCAGCCGCACGTCCACGTCACGGCCACCCGAGGGCGCTACACCAGGACTCTGGTGCAGGTGTCGCTGGAGGAGACCAGCTCCATCGCCCTGCATCCCACCACGGGCCGACTCTGCTTCACCTCTCTGGGCAGAGGGGAGGGCAAGGTGGGGGAGACGGCCGGCGGGATGGCTCAGCTGGAGTGCGCCAACATGGACGGGGGATACCAGGCCGTGCTCTGGAGGAAGTCTGTGACGCCGACGTCGCTGGTGTTCTCCAACAAGGGCACCTACCTCTACTGGGCAGACCTTGGTGAGTGGGCCTTTCCTCTGGACCTGTTGGACGTTGTGTCTTTCTGTAAGGGCTTGGATCAACTGACCTGTGGTCTGTCTACAGGGGCTGGGGTTATCGGCTCGGTTGCAGTGGATGGATCAGACTACAGGCAGTACAAGACTGGTCCTGGCATCCTGATGTCCTTCACACGCACTGAGAACATGCTGCTCTGGCTTACCATGGATGGCGGTACACACACACACACACACGCCAATTTCTCATACCTGTAAACTCTCTTTGCAATAAACTGGGTTCTGATTCTGACGGGCACTGAGCTTACCGTACCACCAGATGGCAGTGTAGAGACTTGAGTCTGTCACTACCGGCCTCACCCAAACATTTCCCCAAAGGTGTTTAGTCTGTGTACATTAACCCACGTGTGTCTGCGTTCCTACAGATATAACCAGGCTGTGGTTCAGCGATGGCGTCCAGCCTAAGAAGCTGTGGTTTGAGGTCCAGACCAACGTGGCGTCGCTCCGGGCCTACAGCAAGAGCGGCCAGAGAGGTAGGGCTGGTGGAGAGGGAGAGGGAGAGGTAGGGTGTAGAGTAACGTGTCTGTCGAGGCCCCTGGAGAGAGGCGTGTGAATAGCAGCAGGTGATGTGATCCAGCCCTGTGGGATGGGGACCTGAGGGGGGGCTGCAGGGCTGTGAAGGCCTCGTTTGTCCCGCTTCTCAGCTCCATTCAGGCCGCAGTTTTCAGAGCCGAACTAAAACGTTTCCTCACTCCACACCTCAGTCACCTGGACTAGCCAGGCTAGTCACGCAAACGCACACAATGAACACAGCTGATACCAGCTTTGCAAGATTAGAGGCGGTGGTAGTCACAAACATCATTTACAAATGTCTACTCTTGTGACACCATACTGGATGAAGCTCATTCTTGTCATGTCACAGTTGGTGGGGCATGTGAAAAATGGTTTCTAGGTCACAAGTTAATAGTCAAATACATTGTTTGTGTTTGAACTTGAACTCTCCTGAGTCTCTGCCCCGTGACACTACTCTAAACCAATCATGACTCTCCTTTCATCCAAGGAACCAATAGCTGCTCCGAGAAGAACGGAAACTGCAGCCAGCTGTGCTTAGCCAACCCATGGGGGAGAAGATGCAAGTGTGGCCATGGTTACCACCCTGTGAATGACACTGCTTGTAGCCCCACCCCCGAGTGCCCGCAGGGCCTCAGAGCATGCTGGGACAGCAGTAACTGCTTCCCTGATGCCAGATTCTGCGACGGTGTTTTTGACTGCCCGGACCTATCAGATGAGCAGGAATGTGAGTTGGTCCATCAGCCCGTTCTCATTGACGTCTTTCACTTAATTCCTTATGCTAAACAGGCTTCAGGTTCATATGTATTGATGCTACATTATATGATGTCATGTTTGCGCCCGCTCTGTTTTCCAACCGGATTCAACACGTGTGTCCCCCCCCCTTCAGGTTCCTATGGTAACGCGGCAGCCAAACCTAAAGATAACAGTAACCCTGCCTTGGAGTCGCCCCCGCTCGGGGACGGGAGGTCACAGGTGAGGAAGGACAGCCTGTCATGTGACCAGCAGCGCTGCGGCGCCCACGGGACGTGTGTGACGGCGGACGGAGTCGAGAAGTGCCAGTGCATGCTGGGATATAAGGGCGCCCACTGCCAGGAGGGTGAGGGGTCTGGGGGGAGCAAGGTACCCTTGGTCCTGGGGCTGCTAGCCCTGCTGGCTGTGCTGGTCATCGCTGGCCTGGTCTTCAGAAGGAGGTACACACATTGGCATGGGGGTTGAGGTCTTGGGGTGGTTAGAAGAAATGTAGGGTGAGGGATATGTTTGTAGACGGACTTCTCTTTTGTGCAGTGTTCAAATATTTCATATTCATTTTATACCTCTCCTAAAAAGAGGTTAGCCCTGCGTCACACACACGGGGTGCACACACAAACACAATGGAGATGCCTTGTTTAAGTGGACCCGTCTCATGACCAAGGGGTGCATTTGTAGGCGAGCCATGGCAGCAGACAGGGGTGGAGGTGCGGAGAAGGAAACCCTGATGACCAACATGGAGGGGCGTGCGGTGTACTTTGAGTCCTTCACCAACGACCTCTATGACCCCTCAGACTCCGACACTGACGACAAGGTAACCGGGGGTTCATGGGGGGTCACTAAGCAACCGTAATGTTGTTTTTGGTTCTAATCCTGGATCTCTCTCGTCCCAGGTGCTGATGTCTCCTGCTGACGGTGTGTCTCACCAGGAAGAACCTCTACCTGCTTCCTAATGCCTCTATGTGCTCATTTTTTTCTGTTAAATAAAGCGTCAACCTGATACCTGACTGTTTCTAGTCTCTATTCTCTTACATGGATGTCACGTGTTTGATGCATAATAACCTGTTGTGGGCTCCTTTTAGGTGCCTTGTCAACTCGCCTGTTTAATCCTTGTGAACAAGATTTGGTTCCTGTTAAACCTGTAACCTCCCCGGGGTACAAACTCTATCCCCCATCTCAGTACAGACATTGCCAGTACCCCCCCCCTCACAGACCAGACTGTGCCCTGCCAGCTCTCATTACCTCCCACCCAAAGCAAGGCTTGAGGCTTCACAGACTACTCAGAACGCTGGAAACGGGCATGTCTGGTCTTGCTGGACAATGATGTGGCGAGGAATTCTGTGTGTGTGTATTGTGACTCAACCCAGGAAGAGATTAGGAGAGCGGGTTGGATAACGCACAGAGGGCTCGGCCTCTACTTTTGTTCCTACTTGTTGTTCTCTGAAAGGTTTAGTTCCCTTTTTTCCCTCACACTGCCTAGTCTCCTAAATTGCGCTCCCCGGGACGATCCTAAACCCGAGTTCTCAGCACAGACTGTCCTCCATGCTCGTGAGTACCTGACCAGCTTCTATTTGGGGATGTGTAGGTATGCTTCTGGGAGGTGGCGGAACCCTGAAGATGTTGTGGAACAGGAAGAACGGGATATTTGTCTCTTACAGAAGCTGTAGGCTGCATATTTGTTAGCTTAGTGTCGACTGAGCTGATACTGAGTTATAAACTGTCCTTTTGTGTGGAGTTCTGAGCGGGTGATCTGGTTGTCTACCACCGTCATGGTCCCTGCTTTTGACTAGTTTGAAGGAACGGTTTTCATCTTTGTGCTATTTTGGGTTGCGTTTTGTCCTCGTCTGAACACAGAGGTTACACCCCAGGGTTGACTACAGTCACAGCAGAGAACATGATATGACGAGGAACTGAAACACAGTCCTGTATGTCTGTCTAGTTCTGTATGTCTAGTCTACGTTTACATGTATTCATTTAGCAGACGCTTTTATCCAAAGCGACTAACAAGAAAGAGCTTTACAAAAGTGCATAGGTCACTGATCATAAATGACAAAAGAGCCACCAAAACATTGTGGGTCAAACATGAAGCATACACTGTGAGAAGCAAATATGTGCCTATGGGTAAAACCAGAAGAGCATGTAGTTAAACAAGTTACAATCGAATAACATGATCCTGGATAGTGCTCGAGTGTACCTGGAGGAAAGCAAGCAACAATAATATAATTCACAGCGAGTAGTGGGAGTTAAAGGTTGTTAAATCAGTTACAACTAGGCAACAAGTCCCTCAATAAGTGTCATTGTGTGTCTATGGTGGGAAAACTCTTACTGCCAAATAGTTGGTCACCCAAGTTGATGTGTTTGTTTGCCTGATTATTTACATGTTCCACAGGGAGTGCATGTTCACCTAGGAAGCACAGTATCCCTGTATTCTCTTGCTGGCCCCACCCCTCACCATCCTTGCCATGGGCGACACCACGCAGGCTGTGGACCTGGCTCTGGGCCCCCTGCCCACCTGTGAGGAAACGCTCTGTAACAAAAGAGGAAGCTGCGTCACCGTTGACGACCAGATGGGATGCGAGTGCATGCTGGGATACCAGGGTCCCAACTGTGCGGACACGGTGAACGATCACCTGGGCGTGCCCCTGACGCTGGGCGTGCTGTCCATCATCTTCGCCTGCGTCTTCCTCGCCTTCCTCTTGGCTCATGTAAGCCGGAGACGCAAGGCTCGGCGCAGGTAACCATGACAACCATCCCAGCTCCGGGGGGGATTTGGTGAAATGTTAGTAACCCTCGCGTTACTGGGGAACATGCTCATGTCTGATCAGGTGAATATTGACCTGTTTCTCTATGTGCAGGGTTGATGCCTTGAAAGAGAGTAATGGTGTTTAGAGAGGTATACCCTCCACCCTGGACACTTCTAGGATTCACACCTGAGTCACGGTAGGACCCCGGAACATTCTCACATCCTCAGACGCGGCACCCTGTTGTCCGTCAGAGAAGGTGCTCTCATTCTGTTTCTTCTCCATTTCATTTGACGCCTATCCTCTGTCTACCTCCTCCCTCGCACCTCTCCCTGCCCCTCTCCAGAGCTCATCAGTCTAGCATGAAGAATGGCCTTCATCATCTACAAGACACCTGCTGTTTCTACTTCTGAAAAAGACCTGATTCATCAAGGACACCTTTTGATTGCCAATCAACACTATAGTTATGCCTTTAGATTGAGGTTCTGAACAGAAAGCATTGTTGCGCTGTAGATTGAATCAAAGGGTGTTTTCCCCCACACGTGCAGGGGATGCATTTGCACCCCCTACTGTTGGGATTAAAATGTTCCCAATGAACATTTTTTTAGTTAATGTAAAAAAACGATAACATGTTTTTAGAACATTTTTAAGTGATGTCAGAGTTGTATGTTCTATCATGGTGTGTTGTAATCTAATGATTAATTTTCTAGTATTCATTTTGAGCATGTTTTTGTAAGCAAAAATAAGTAAATCACTATACTCTTTGTACCCCCAGTTTTAAAACCTAGAATTGCCTATGGACTGGATATTGGAAGCAGTGCATTTTGGGAAGTGTACTTCTGGTAGCTGTGTCCCTCAACAGCCTTACATCTTAGTACCTCAGTGCCTGCTTTCCATTCTCTGAAATGTGGGTCTTGCCTTTCGGTAAATATTTCACTGATCTAAGTGTTCTTTCTGAAACAAACAGCTCAGTCTCTCTAGAGCTCTAGATCAGGAACGTGCATTCCGCCGCTCCCTGACTGCACCGAAACTGAATTTATAAACACGCTTATTGTCTGACAGCTGAAGGACTAGATCTCAACTGGTCTGACTGCTGTCATTCCTCTAGTCAGACGTGATGCCTGTATGCAAAACAAACTCATTTATAAGATGGCTAATGTTTCATAAACTGTCCAAGCAAACAACGGTTTCTTAAAAATTCCTGTTTCATTTAAAAACAATATATAAATTGTGAAAATAAAGATGTATTTTGGACAGATGTTTTTGTTCATAAAGTGTTGCTTCACAGCCTACTGATGACATGGTTTGTATGTGATGTCAGGACCAACCTGTCAGCAACAGGAAGAGAATCATCCCACATGCCTAACCGGTCAGACAGCCTTGTCTATTCTTGCATGTGCTTGTAGGTGGAGTCAGCGAAAGCAAACAAAAGATGTCTGCCTGGTCAAAACAAATCATCTGGACAATAAGTGTGTTGTCAGAGCTACATGCCAGCAGTGAAGATCTTCAAACTAGACAAGAACAACAATCACAATTGTAAATTAATGTAGTAAACATTTAATAAGAGCCCTTTTGTGATACAGTAATGATTGTAGGCAGGGCCTACAGCCTCTCAGCCTGACAACACATGTTGGCATAGGATATAAAGTGCAATAGTAAAAACATCATGATGCAAATGCAAAACCCAATTAGGTAAAATATTTACACAAGACTTTATTCAAACAGATTCATAGTTAAAAAGAGACTGGCTGCCTGTAAGAATGTCCCACAATCTTAACCAAAGAGTTTATAAAATAAGCAGCCTACATTGTCATGTTCCTTCATTTTAATTGGTAACACATGTGGGAAACTAAAATCCACTTTACAAGTCGGCATCGTAAGGTTTGCTGCCATACGAGTTGGCAGACAGGGCACCGGACCGCGGTCCAGACCGGGGGAAAGCCCGGGGGAAGTCCACCTCCTCGTCCATGGAGTTCTTGGAATAAGGCACGCTGCTGGTGCTGCTCGTGGTCCGGATTACACTTGGCACGGTGACCCGCCTTGGAGGCTCCCTTGTGTGTCTGAATTCAGGAACGTCCTCCACCCGTTTCTCTCCCCGGTTCTTGCCGCCACAGCATCGACAAATGCCAATGAACATGACGAAGCCGGCGACCACTTCAAAAATGCCCCCGATGTACCCCAGAATAATGCAGTAGCCCACGGTGATGTCTGGGCTTACCGCCTTAATGTCTTTCAAGATGTGAGTGTACCAGGCGATTGGGATAAGTGTCATCACTCCGGATAAAAAGATAAGAAGTCCGCCAATCCCAGCGATGGTCCAACTGGGACGGTCCGTCCAGCAGCGAATCCCCGGGATTGCCACGGCCAGTCCGATAAGGGTTACGATTAGAGAAGCCACCATCAACCCTTGGGCTATAGGGATGATCTCATTATTAAAGTACTCCACGTCTGGTTGATTGCATTGGATTTCCCTACTCGTCTCAAACGCTTGACAAATGTCCCATATGCCTTGCTGTAGTATCAGGTCTTCAGATCCGCCTGGAACATCGCGTATAGTTCTCCAATTCGGAGCCACTGTGGACGTTAGGTTCAGGATCCAGCCGCAGGGCGCGAAGACCATCCCGAATATGAAGATTCCCGGGGTTCGCAGGGAAGTGCGCACCCATTCTTCCACTTTGGGCATGGTTATGGTCGTGGGAGTCTGGTAACCTCAGAAGTGTAGAGCTGCGACTCTTAGTCTTCAAATGGTCCAGAGCTGTCTTGAAAGTTGTGTTAAAACCAAAACTCTAGGTAGGGAGGGGCAGTTACTGAGCGGTGAGGGTGTGACGTGCGGCTCGATGAAAGGCTGAGTTATCTCACCTGTGGGAGAAGAGACCGGGAGTGCTCTCACCTGAATGATATTATGTTAATTATGCCACTTACCTGATAGTAGGCCACTTAGGTGAGAAGCAAAACAGGTTGATAAACCTAAATATTCAACTTATTTGCAACAAACTTATTTAGGCCTACCTATGGATTTATTTCGTTTTTTCACATATGCCTAAAGCATTTGTCATTCTTAATCTAAAAATTCACAAATTAGGCCTACTATTTGTCAAAAGCATTAAGGAATATACCGATGTTATTAGCTAGCCTATATAAAAGTGTGAGCGTGTGAACCATTTGAGCTACAGCTGGAATGTCATGGAAGAATGTGTCTGGTTAGGCCGGATAGGATGTGCCACCATCAAGCCATAAACAAAGTGTTGGGGACATGTCACCGCACCCTGCCCTCTCATCCCCACCCTCCGGAATTTCGAAATCATCTCCCAACCCAGTTATGATTGGCATGAGCTCATCAGCGTGGCATCATATCATATTAGTGGACGAGAAGTCGTAATGGTCCAATCATCTGTTCGCTTCCTTGTTTCCTTCACTCCTCCCCTCCCTTTTTTCCACTCTCAGATGTTGATTTCCTCCAGTGATCAACTGGTTAAATGACCGTGGGGGTGGAGAGAGGAGGACTTTTGGGACGCATGTTGGGCACAATGCATGGGCAGATGTGAACAATCAATATGAAAGCGAAGTCTCCTGTCACAGAGATTCATGTCAGCCATATAGGCCTATACGTTTTGAGACCACTGATCCAGCTGATTCTGCAGTAGAACACGTTGTTTCTCATTCAATACAATGAACAGCCTAACAATAGGGATTGTTTTATCACCGTTTTTTTCTAAATAAATTGTTTTAATTTAGGCTACTTGAAAAAGACATGGCTTCTTTCCTCAGTTCATGCATGGCTTCTGGTTGTTTTTGTTATGATTGTTTTTCATGTTACAACATTTTATTTAATTTTGTATGAGTGCAATAACATAGGCCTACATTTAGACTGGACACTAACAACATTGGTAGGCCCTAATGGACATTGCAAACATGTTAATGAGAAATGAGAACCCGTGTAGGCCTAGGCTATCATCTGACAAGGCAAACATTGGGCGACCTATGCGTCTCCGCCTTACAACACGGCATAAGATGTACAGTGCAAGAAATAGCCTACATATTTACAAGATTTACTTACATTTACATTTAGTCATTTTACATTTTTACATAGTCATTAGGCCTAGGTACTTCTTGTAAGGGTATGGGTATGGGTAAAATGGGTGGCACAACAAGTCTTTAAGTAGGCTAAAAGACAGACAAAGACTGTAATAATCACATCGTTTTCCTTCATTTCAACTAGGAGCATAAGTTCACTTCACAAGTCGGCATCATATGGTTTGCTGGCGTAAGAGTTGTTTGAACGACCACCAGACTGGGGTAAGGCCCGGGGGAAGTCCACCTCCTCGTCCATGGAGTTCTTGGAATAAGGCACGCTGCTGGTGCTGCTCGTGGTCCGGATTACACTTGGCACGGTGACGGTGACCCGCCTCGCAGGGGTCCTGGTGTGCATGAACTGAGGAACTTCCTCCACCCGTTTCTCTCCCCGGTTCTTGCCGCCGCAGCATCGACAGATGCCAATGAACATTACGAAGCCCGCGAGCACTTCGAAGATGCCCCCGATGTACCCCAGAATAATGCAAAAGTCCACGCGGATGTCTGTGCCTTGCGCCTTAATGTCTTTCAAGATGTGAGTGTACCAGGATATCGGGATAAGCGTCATTACCCCGGAGAGGAAGATCAGTAGTCCTCCAAGCCCAGCGACGACCCAGTTGGGCCGATCCCTCCAGCAACGAACCCCGGGGACAGCCACGGCAATTCCGATCAACGTCACGATCAGAGAAGCCACCATCAACCCTTGGGCTATAGGGATTAACTCGTTATTAAAGTATACAGTGTCTGTTTGTTTGCACGCGACTGTTCGGGACGAATCTGACGCCAGACAGATGTCCCAGATGCCTTGCTGGTAGAACGCGTCGGTAGGTAAGCCTGTAATATTGCGCACCGTTCTCCAGTTCGGAGCAACTGTGGACGTTAGGTTCAGGATCCAGCCACATGGCGAAAAGACCATCCCGAAGATGAAAATTCCCGGAGTACGGAGGGAAGTGCGCACCCATTCTACCATCGGTTTGGGCATGGTTTCTGTTGTCTGCGCTATATGCCCTGAATAAATCTCTTCTGTACCTCGACCCTCAGTACAATGGTGTATGTCTCGAGAGCTGTCTTATACTATAAAAACTTGTCCACCTGTAACTCTGAAGGGAGAGGGGGGTGGAGGAGAGGGGGGAGGGACCAAAACTGAGGGTTGGAGCGGAATCTCACCGGTATAGGCTATATGAGATGCGCGCTTTCAAATGTTGCGCAAGTCATTATTTCGGTTAGCAAGCAACAGATTGTAAAAGAAAAACAGACCTGTTTTGTTCTATTTTTATCTATATGCGAATCCTATAAGCAAGATAACATCGCTTGTCTGTAAACCTGCATAAATGTGGATATTAGATCAGCATACCAAACACGTGATGACAGTAACAAATTACTTTTGTAGTGGTGCACACGAGTTCGAGTTGGAGTACACTGGAATTTATGATGAATGTTGCTCAGCCGGTACAGTACAGCATCATCAAGCGCGCGCACACACACGCACACACACACACACACACACACACAAAAACACACAAACAGGTTATGACTTCAGGAACTAAAACGCCACAAGACCAACATGTAGTGTGGTGAACAAGGCCGATTGTCGAAGTTCTATTTAACTTTTGACTTTACATAGTGAGAGGTCAGTGTTCCTGTGTACTTCAGCTGCCCCCCCCCCAACCAAGCTGCATTGGCCTATATATAGCTAACCAAGTGACACATGAAGAAAGAGAGTGTGCCAGTACAGAAGAAGGAGACATATCCATTATAGAGGACTATCACATAGGGATGGGGTCAATGTTATAACAGAGGAAGACTGTAGAATTATAGCATGATTCAGAATGTAGATGTTAGGCTCTCTCAGGCGGCCAGAGGCAAGGCTCTGTAATTAATGTACAGCTTGGGGCGAGGCGTTGTTCTGGGAGGAGTGAGAATGTGGCCAAACTAGACCGCATGTGTAGGCTATCTGCTCGGTCTGTGTCACTAATACTAGTATCATCATACCGGTATCATCATACCGATAAGGAGGTTACATGACAGACTTGCTGATCGTTGTATCATCATACCGATAAGGAGGTTACATTACAGACTCATTTCCGGTTCATTATCTATAGGGACCAGAGACCAACCCAAAGGTAACCTGTCGTGATAGACCATCATACGAGACTAAGTCGTGAGTTTTCGCTTCATCAGTCTTTAGTCTTATTCTCTGTGTTACCTAGGCTACCACCAGAGATTGGACCCACTTCAGGATTATTTTATTGTCCAGTGCCTGATACTTCGGAGTCAGGCCCTAGGCTGAAAAGCTCCGCAAATATTCAGTGTTTTCATAAAATATGCAATGTTTTGTTATTTAACATTTGGCCAACTTGTTAGTTTCTCAACATTGTTTTCCTACTGACAAAATAACAATGATATGGCCTAATAAAACATCATAAATGATAATAGAAGTTTTTGTTTGTAAACCCTTAACTTTAATTTCGCCAATATCACATAATCTCAAGGAGGCCTGCCCTTTCGTCACGACATATAGTTTATTCAAAGCATCTCAAGTCACTCCTCTGTACTCATGCATTTCCCTCATTCTTTGCAGTAGTCTTCTTGGTTTTAACTCCCTCTAGTGTTTGATTGGTGTTCCTGTTTGAGAAATCTAGAGAAGGAGGAGGAGGTTAGTTTGAGGCGGGACTTGAAACTGTATTAATCAAAGCGAATCACCATCTGTCATAGACTGGTCGAAGTACCGGAGAGAACACGGCAGTTTCTGCCAAGAGTACTTGCCTCAGTACTTGATAGCAGATGTCGCACGCGATGATGAGGGTCGGACTAATAATCTTTCTATCAGGTCTGTATAATACGTTTTTTTTTGGGGGGGGAGGTGTTGCCTATCTGCGTAATTGTTTCAAAAGAACAGTCGGTAACCAAAAGCTTGAGTAGGCTATACTTTCATTTGAAGTATGAGTTTAATTACGAGCTTAAGTAAGGTATTTACCGAATACATTGTTGTTCAGATATTTATAACAATCTTATTTGTAAATGACGTTATACCTGTGTCATTGAGCGTTTGTCTATTATTCTTGCAGGGTGGTTGTGTCTGGTTGTACCAGGTGTTACCAGTACATCACCTACAGCTGAAACCACCTCCTCACCAACACCTCCAGCTGAAACCACCTCCTCACCAACACCTCCAGCTGAAACCACCTCCTCACCAACACCTCCAGCTGAAACCACCTCCTCACCAATCACCACCAGTGAGATTGTCTCCTCATCCACCCCCTTCCCCACCCCCACCAACAACCCAAGATACTTCATCCTCCTCCACCACCACCCCCCAACTCCACGACTTCCTCCCCAGTCAGCATCACCACCATTATTCCCCAGACCAGCTCTACACACACCACCGCTCACACATCAGGCCAGGACACAGGAGTGACCTCACCTGTAGCCACCACAGCCTTGCCAACCCAGATCCCATCTGAGCAGAGCACGACACCCATCCTGACATCCCAGCCCACCCAGCCCACCCAGCCCACCCAGCCCACCCAGCCCCACCAGTCCACTGTGAACGTGTCCACAGGAACCACCAGCAGCCAGACTCCAGCCACCAGTCTGAGCAATTCTACTGGGTCCACCACCTCTTCCTCCACCTCTTCCTCCACCTTCACCTCCTCCACCTCCTCCACCTCCTCCTCCACCTCTTTCTTCTGAGCCGCAGTCCTCCACCTCTGCTGTGCTGCTGACTACTACGACAGGATCCAATCCCACAACCTCTCAGTCAGTGTCAGGCACCATCCATCAGACCACCGCTGCCGGAGACAACAAGAGTCCATCCAGAGCTTTCAGTTCAGGTGAGATAGCACCACCAGTGTCCGAAGATAGCACCACCATGTCCGACAAATTGTGTTGTGTGGCCCTGTTGAGACTATAAGCCATTCCATATGATGATCTGTGCTTTTGGGGAGTTGGTGTGTATCAAATTACTCTCCAGTACAAACCTTTGGAACCAGGGGAGAACTTGGAACAGTGTAGGACACCAAGGAGAAATATTAATAGGCGTCATTTTTGTTTGCCTGTGTTAGTCACCGGCCACGACTACCTGGCTCGGCCTACTTTACAACTGTCAAAGTCCACCACAGACTATTTTTAAGTGTATCAGTAAGTTAGTAACCCACAGGTTACTAACTACCCTGACTTCCTCAGGGTTAATTTGTAAACAACATTCCATAAGTCTGTAAAGCCAGGCATTGTCGTTCACATATTGTCCAATCCTGTTCCGCTGTCCCGTCCTTGTCAGTGGATAGAGGTCAGAAGCCACAGATGGGTGATGGTTTGTCTAAAAGGTGATTTATTTGTTAGACAGATGACCTGTTGGTTCAGTGATTAGTGCAGAAGGTGTCCAGTAGCTCCCCTAAAGTTTGCCAACTCTCTCTTTCTCCTTTACCTCAGGAAAAGTCGCAGCCATCATGCTCGCATTCATCGCTATAGTGATCCTGCTGTTCGGAGGGGCCTACTACTGGAAGTGGAGGTGAGTAAGGTCAGGCAGGATAGGACGCCCTCTCTTTTTCTCAACGCTCCCTAACACTTCTCCCTCTCCAGGCGTTCCTCCTACGGCCGTCTCCTGGACGACAACGAGTACGCGTCCTTCCACAACCCTCTATATGAACACTGACCCCCCGACGACAGCCTGTGCCACCGCTGCTTGACCCCCGACCCCCGGAGAGAGTTTCTTGCGAGAGAGAGAGAGAGAGAGAGAGAGAGAGAGAGAGCCCAATGAGCCTCAGAGCGAGCCTGTGTGACCCCTCACCCCGGGCCAGCTGGACCACCTCATGGATGTCCAGATAGAAAGGTGTCCCCTAGGAAGGGCTCTTGAAGGACGGGTGTGTCTGGAATGACCAGGGAGACTATCCAGCACGCGTCAGGCCCATTCTCTGATGTCCCATTGGCTTGCACTACAGAGCATATGCACAGAGTATATGTTGATAATATATAGATCGCTCTGGAGTGATTTGAAATGATTCATGACTGTGATTATGTTCTTGTGAAGGTTCTTTAGACAAAGATGTTTATGTTCCTTGAAGTGACTGCTGACCCTGGCAGTCGACTGGTTGTTGTGATCACTGACGTGTGTTTGCAAGGAAACAGTTTGTTCAGTGTGTTTTTCTAGACAAAAGTAAGTATTGTGACAATCCCCATGTGAAGGATCCTCATCTGACCTACTCTGAAACACTGTTGTTGATTCGATGTTATGATTTTGGTGACCTTTCTTGAAGTTAATAAATGTTACTGCACTGTACTTATCAATGATCACATTCTTTCCTGAAATCCTGGACAAGGTTCAGATATACTGCTGGAACACATCCAGAACATGTGTGTTTGTGTCACGTGACTTAACACCGTTCTCCTACACTCATCATGACCCCCTGGCAGTTACATCTTTCACTTCTAAAAGAAAGTTGTGGGGAGAGAGGGAGGCATGTGGGAGTAGAAAGATGATAGGGTGGAGGGGGTGTGTGGTGTGACCTCATCATTGGTGCTTGATTGTACCCATTTCACTCCTTCCATCCTCTCTCTCTCTCTCTCTCTCTCTCTCTCTCGCTCTCTCTCTCTCTCTCCTCTCATCTCGCTCTCTCCATCTCTCTCTCTCTTTCTCTCTCTTCCTCCCGCATTCTCCACCCCTCCTTCCCTATCTCTTCCCCCTTTCTCCTCCTCACTTTCTCCCTATCTCTCCCCCCTTTCTCCTCCTCCCTTTCTCCCTCTCTCTTCCCCCTTTCTCTCTTTCTCCCTCTCCCGACCCTCCTCCACCAGTGTGTTTGGCTCAAGAGCTTCAGAACAGCAATGTTATCCTGTAATGACAGAGGGGCAGCACTGTGTTATTAAAAAGGCTTTAAATATACCAGAGGGGCCCGTGTGTGTATATGTGTGTTGGTGTGTGTGTGAGTGTGGGGAGCTTACAAACTGCATCTGGCTCACTCATGGTGTTCTTCAGAAACAATGCTTGGTGTTTTGCCTCAGAAGATATGCAAACCCTGGCTTCTGTATTGCCCATAGTCTTCTCAGGCCTTCACAGGCATTTGTGGGTGTTTAACATTTTGCAACAGTTCAACCAGGAAGCCCGTGTGGTTTACTGATCATACAGGTGAGTCAACGACTTCTGCTTCCCTTGTGCCAATCTGTGTTTGTTTTGTGTTCTCGTTCAGAGAACGCTTACCTGACCACAGACACCAGTACAACAGAACAACACAAAGGCTCCATGCCCCACCCTCCCCTCACCCCCACCCCCTCAACTGTCTCTCACTGGAGATCATTCAACTGTGAGTCAATACAAAAAGCTTTGGATTTCTTTTCTAGATATGATCACATGTGATGTCATGTCATTCGGTTTATGAAGACAAGCAAAGGAAACACATTCCTGCTGTGAGCTGCTGTTGTTTGTTAGTTTTTTCCTCACCCTGCAACACCATGACTCATCTCTGCTCAACACTCACTTCCTGCCACAGACAGGAGGTGTATCAGTGTCAGACAGACTTGGCCAACGCTGATATTTCAGTTGATTTGGATGCATATACCGACTGTCAGATCCAGTGAAATGAGAACATGTTGCACATAGGGGCACCTTGGAGGGCACTTTCCTACAATATCGTCACTGAATCACAGGCATTTTCTTGCATACCGGGCAGCCATAAAGGGCACTTTATCATGTTTTATCTACCATAGAGGGTGACACAACCCTTTAACTTGGGTGACCCCCCTCCCCGTGTCCACCAGTGCTCAGATCACACCAACACACACACACCTTAATACACACACCTTAACACACACACACACATTAACACACTGTTGAGCACCAACAGTGGATGTTTACAATTTAAACACTAGATGGAGCCATCCACCAAAATGTAAACCTAGTTCCATCACCTAAGACACCGAGGCAACACAAGTCAACTACATCATTGTTGTCTTAAACTTTATTTATGACTGTCAGAGCAAAATACCTCACTCCATACAGAGAGGGAAATGCAGTGCATACTTAATTGAGTTTGGGAAGGCTGATGACGATGGGGGGCAGGGTGTATGCACTGAGGAAGGGGTTGGTGTAGGGGGAGGAGGGGTAAGAGGGGTAAGAGGGGTAAGGGTATGAAGGGTAGAGGTTGTAGGGGTTGGGGTTGGGGTAGTTGAAAGGGTAGTTGTAGTAAGGATTGGTTGGACTGAGTGCAGTCTCTGGGCGGGGGCACTGGGTAGTAGATGGTCCGAATGGTGCTACTGGCCTGGGCCTGTGGTGGACCAATTGGAATGACTCTCTGGGAGGGAGAAAGAGAACAAGCACCAATGAGATGGGGTGGTTATTGATCAACATCAATGATGTGAGAGATGGAGCAAAGTGTCCTGTGTGTAGAACTACATGGCAGTACCCCTTTCTGCTTCTCTCCCCCCCCCCTCTCTCTCTCTCCCCCTCTCTCATTTCTCTTTCTCTTACCTCATGTTCCTCAGGCATCAGAAGAACCTGCTCCACCTAAAGGAAGACCGACAGTGTCTTAACACACAGTAAGACCTCTTCTCCCCCTCTCTCTACTGTCAACACACATATTGAATTGTTTTCTCTCCTTTTCTATTTCTCTCTCTCTCTCTCTCTCTCTCTCTCTCTCTCTCTCTCTCTCTCTCTCACACACACACACACACACACACACTCCATCTCTCTGACTTACCTCAGGCATCAGAGGGACCTGCTCCACCTACATCAAGATTGAAAACATGGTTTCATCCACTGAAGGATTCAGTATTATCTGTCAACATCTGGAGTCAGAAGTCAGCACAAGTCCCAACTCTACCTTCTGTCCACAGATGTTATGACTTCCAAACCTAGATCCAACTATTACCTGGCATCCTTTGCAGTGCTTATAAACACTTGAATGCTCTTATTCTAGCACAAATCATAAAGCAAGCTCCACTGACCTTACATACGATAGACTCAAGCCTATAGACCAGGGGTCCCCAAACTACGTCCCGCGGACGCACCCAGTGCGCCAACGCATTTGGACCGGCCCCACATTAAAGAAACGGAAAAATGATCTGGCCCTAGCAGAAAAAAGGTTTTGGGACCCCTGCTAGACTAAAACACTAACCACTAACTAACACTATGTTTAGTGAGCATGCTGTCTTCCATGAGATCTTACAGGAGCAGCCAGACACACGCTGAGCAGAGCCATCAGGACAGCCAATGACCTCATCTTCAAACACTGGTTCTCTGCAGAAACACCCGGACACTGCAGGCACAGAGACTATCCACAGGTAAAGACACGTTAGACACATCTGTCTGACTTCAGCTTGACAAGACAGTGAGTTCGCTCAACATCAAAGTGCAATGACCAATAACGTGCAGTGTTATAACGTACCTTGGTCAGGTTCACTATACAGACATGAACAGTTGCATAGGGCAGAGGTGTATGGAGAGGTGGTGAAGTGTATCTTACCTTTTAGTTTGTATGCAGTCACTAATCTGAAGGATATCTTTCAGGTGCTTCTTTGGCTCAGGGGGTTATAAATCTTGCTGTTGGGAGACGCTGGGGCTTTCTGGTCCAATCAGCTTTCAGCTTCACCATACCTGGAAGTAACCTCGAACCACAGGGATCTGATGATGACATCTTATCAGAAATCTCGCCACATTTCAGGTAAACAAAATCACCCAATCTGACGGCGACCGTTTATGGTTTGTGCCTGAGCGGCACTCCCTCACATGAGGTGAACGGGACTTCCTGTACAACATGGCCAGGATGAAGAGTTTGTCTAGCGCAGATAATCCTGATTGATTGCTGGGTGCACCAGTGTTTTTTATTAAATATGCTATTGGAAATGGATCTTTACCTGATATATATCCAGCCATACCAGATGTGTTCTACATGAAGTCTTACGTCAGGAAGTCACTGTTCGTTACAAATGAGATGTTCATTGGCTGGTCTGGAGAAATCCAAGCATTATTGTGGAAGGATGAGGCAGTTGATAAGCACATTACAACATCACCTGCGTATGGCGTCAAACCCTGAAGATACACTATCTAGACTTGGCAGAAGTCTTGTCAACCTCAACGCCACAACCTCATCGTTCCTTAGAATCCCTCACAGTGTGTGTCTGTCTGTGTGTGTGTGTGTTTGTGTGTAGTGTTGTATCAGAATTTCTCAATAGATGTGTGAGATTAATAAATACCTTAGTGGTTGTCTGCACACCACTGGCAAAATGAGCTACTTCTTTCTGTGGGCTAGAATGGTGATAAACACATTTAATTAGATCTCATCTTTTAGACAAACTTTAAACATGCCATTTTAACATCTAATCTCCTCTAGCATCCAACATATTATATACCAATCAGAGTTTCCATTGTATTATCTAACATTCGGAGAGTTCACATTACAAAACATGTCATTCCGAGAGTTGAAGATCACGTGACATTCCAGTCTCCATGTGATATAGATGCTGAGACACCTCGAGCAGAGAGCGTCGTTACCCTGTGGTAACACAGCTGTGGGTTGTGGATAGCTCTCCATCACTTCTGGGCTCTGATGAAACACGGGGGAAACACAGACTCCAATCCAGACAGAGACATTACCCTGCTGTCTGAACCTGACCTTCATATCTGTGGCCACGCTAATTGAACACACAGGAAACGGAGCTGTTTGATTGGATGATCCAGTGCAGGTGGGACCATCTATAAGGTGTCTCCGAGATGTTAGTTCACACAACAGGAGTCGCTTTATCAGGTAAGTTAACTGATAGATCGGCCTTCGGTCTTATCTGTGCTTCTTTTCGTTTGGCATGATTATTTGGGAGTAAAAACATTCCTGTGCTAAAGGTTCAACTGTTTATCAGTGGAAGGTTGACCTGTTTGTAGGACTGACGGTGACTGCAGTAAGATGACTAGTCAGATCGTCAGTGCAAAGAAACGTGTGGAACTGACAACTCGGTGTGTCTGTGAGACCAGTTCTGATCTGACTGGTTCTGCTTCTGAATAAGGGACATTGGCACCACCAAGACTGCTATCCAGATGATGAAGATGATGACGATGGTGATGGTGGTGGTGGTGGGGACCAGTCTTCTGAGCTTCTGTCTCGCTGCACCCGTGAGTACCCGTGTGTTAGATGATATATCACCGTGTTTATCACATGTCACCTCTGAGGACATGAGTCTGACAGTCAGCTGCCTCCCGTGCATGGACGCATCCTGATCCTGCCTTTATACACAGCTGGCGGAGCGACAAGAGGAGGAGCCTGTCACCGTCGGGGTGAGTGTGCTTGTGAGTCAGTGTGTGTGAGTCAGTGTGTGTGTGAGTCAGTGTGTGGGTGTGTGGATAATAATGTGACTCTGAACACTGTGGGACCGTGTAATGACAGCATTGTGATTATGCGTTGATTCTATGTCAGAGTCTGACCTTCATCCGTCGTCCCCTGGAGCAAAACTCTTCCAGCAGGACCGTGTCGTCCACCTACCTGTACCCACGCCCACGGCTGGAGAGGTTCCTCAACCCCAACCTGAACCCTCTCATCCACATGAACAGACACAACTCTCTCAGTTACAACAACGTCGGTTACAATCCCCTTAGTTACAATCCCCTTAGTTACAATCCCCTTAGTTACAATCCCTTAGTTACAATCCCCTTGGTTACAACCCCCTTGGTTACAACCCCCTCGGTAACAACCCCCTTGGTTACAACCCCCTCGGTAACAACCCCTATGGTTACAGCCCACTATGGCAGCCAGTACTTCAACCCACAGTTGGGGGGCCCTCAGGTGTACACTCACTACCCCATACCTCAGCGGGCCCCAGCTGCCCCCCACCCTTATCAACCTCGGTAACATGTCATAGATTGATGTCTCTTGTCTTGACACACCCATCTCGCTCCCATCTGTGCTGAAAGAAACCAAGTTAGAAGTTTTAGATCTAGAGTTAGATGTATCTGGCTTATTTAATCAGCGAAACAATAAATGTGAATAAAGATAATCCTGGAGGGATGCACTATAATGACAACCATGTGTCTGTGTCTGTGTCTGTGTATGATTATAACTGGAAGGCAACAGCATTAAGGCAGTAATTAACTCCTTTCCTTCAAACCACCCTTCTCCCTAACTCACACAGAGAAGATATGATAGTTCAGGTTTGGTAAGAGAGGGGCCACGGAGGACAGACCAAACTGAACAGTGTCCTAGGTACGAACACTGGGATTCAGCCCTTCAGTTGTGATCCGCTCAGTCACTCCAATACAGGAAGTCCTCAGCCTCCATATATCTTGAGGGGTAGTGCTTCCCGTTAGCCCTCTGTCATTTTCCACTTTGGGTATTGTTTCTCCGCAACAAAACCCTCAGGATTTGAGGGTAGTGATAATTACACAAACAGTGCATGTTCAGACATTTGTTGCATTAAGCTTCCTATGCAACTTAGGGTGCCCGCCCCTCTGCGTGGGAGAACTTACACAATGTAAGATTCCCTCAAATACGCAATCCTTTTCATCCCATTGCATCATTACGTGACAGATTTATTCGTCACTGTTGGTTTTGTTCGTTTTTTGGGATTGGGCTGGGCCTGGGCCTGGGTTTGACCATTTACAAGGCTGGGTTTTGATCTGATTTATCCTGTTTACTCTGCAACACACTGGGACGCTTGGGAATGATGCATTAACAGAGTGGTGTCACACGTCGGCAACATCAGAGAGGTCGATTCACCATGCCAACTCATCCTGCTGGAACATTCCATGGTTGGGAACAACCAACCAGCTCTCTCTCTCCTCTGCCTATATCTACACTCCTGTCCTGAGAGGACCTCAGACTGTGTCGCTAGGTCATACTGGACATCCTCAGAAGCCCTGCAGAGACCTCACCATACCATAACACCTTCCAATAACCGTGTGTGAAGACCACAATACAACTCTGAGATAACTCCTGTTCCAGACTACAGAAGATAACAATCCATCAAGGTAACACAGCTTTCTCTTCTCCTCCGACAGTACCGTGAAAAGGACTGCGTCTGAATGCGTCTAGTATTCGGAGAGTCCTGATATTTGTTGTGTTATTATCACTGCATCCAGACTGACGACGTGGCTCACCATTTTTTGTCCTTGTCGTTGTTTGTGCATCAGGCCGAGAGATGCGACTCCTGCTCTGTGGTCTCCTCGCGGTCCTTCTCACCGCGTCCTCGTGCGGCCCTGTAAGACTCTGCTTATCTTTATTATGATTTCCTTTTTTCCTGCTGTCAACACTGATGTGTGCTGCTAGTAGGAGCTGATGTGTGCTGCTAGTAGGAGATGATGTGTGCTGCTAGTAGGAGCTGATGTGTGCTGCTAGTAGGAGATGATGTGTGCTGCTAGTAGGAGCTGATGTGTGCTGCTAGTAGGAGATGATGTGTGGTGCTAGTAGGAGCTGATGTGTGCTGCTAGTAGGAGATGATGTGTGCTGCTAGTAGGAGCTGATGTGTGCTGCTAGTAGGAGATGATGTGTGCTGCTAGTAGGAGATGATGTGTGCTGCTAGTAGGAGCTGATGTGTGCTGCTAGTAGGAGATGATGTGTGCTGCTAGTAGGAGATGATGTGTGGTGCTAGTAGGAGATGATGTGTGCTGCTAGTAGGAGATGATGTGTGGTGCTAGTAGGAGATGATGTGTGCTGCTAGTAGGAGATGATGTGTGCTGCTAGTAGGAGATGATGTGTGCTGCTAGTAGGAGCTGATGTGTGCTGCTAGTAGGAGATGATGTGTGCTGCTAGTAGGAGATGATGTGTGCTGCTAGTAGGAGCTGATGTGTGCTGCTAGTAGGAGATGATGTGTGCTGCTAGTAGGAGATGATGTGTGGTGCTAGTAGGAGATGATGTGTGCTGCTAGTAGGAGATGATGTGTGGTGCTAGTAGGAGATGATGTGTGCTGCTAGTAGGAGATGATGTGTGCTGCTAGTAGGAGCTGATGTGTGCTGCTAGTAGGAGATGATGTGTGCTGCTAGTAGGAGATGATGTGTGGTGCTAGTAGGAGATGATGTGTGCTGCTAGTAGGAGCTGATGTGTGGTGCTAGTAGGAGATGATGTGTGCTGCTAGTAGGAGATGATGTGTGGTGCTAGTAGGAGCTGATGTGTGGTGCTAGTAGGAGATGATGTGTGGTGCTAGTAGGAGATGATGTGTGGTGCTAGTAGGAGATGATGTGTGGTGCTAGTAGGAGATGATGTGTGGTGCTAGTAGGAGATGATGTGTGGTGCTAGTAGGAGATGATGTGTGCTGCTAGTAGGAGATGATGTGTGCTGCTAGTAGGAGATGATGTGTGCTGCTAGTAGGAGCTGATGTGTGGTGCTAGTAGGAGATGATGTGTGGTGCTAGTAGGAGATGATGTGTGGTGCTAGTAGGAGATGATGTGTGGTGCTAGTAGGAGATGATGTGTGGTGCTAGTAGGAGATGATGATGTGTGACTGAGTCTGCTGTTCCCTCCACAGGTTTTTGAAGGGTCTGGGGACCAGAGTGGCTCATTGCCTGATCGGCTGAATTCGTTTCAGTGGCAACCCTCTGAAGTAGTCTCCAGTCACATCTTTGAAAGGGAGTCAGGAGATCATCCGAATCATCCGAATCTTCGGAATCTTCGGAATCATCTGAATCTTCGGAATCTTCGGAATCTTCGGAATCTTCGGAATCATCCAAATCATCCGAATCATCCGAATCATCCGAATCTTCAGAATCTTCGGAATCTTCGGAATCTTCGGAATCTTCGGAATCTTCAGAATCTTCGGAATCTTCGGAATCTTCGGAATCTTCCGGAATCTTCGGAGTCTTCAGAATCTTCGGAATCCTCAGAATCCTCAGAATCCTCAGAGATCACGACAAAACCACCGACACCTAAACCCACAGTTCCAGTGACCCGTCCCACTGCTAACACGACTGCCACTACAACAAGAACCAGGCCAGTCACCAATTCAACAATGTCACCGACCCCCACACCTTCCTCCACCACAATGTCACCGACCACTGCAAAACCACTGACACCTAAACCCACTATTCCAGTGACCCGTCCCACTGCTAACACGACTGCCACTACAACAAGAACCCCGCCAGTCACCAATTCAACAATGTCACCGACCCCCACACCTTCCTCCACCGCGATGTCACCTACCACTGCAGAGATGTCCACTGAGGGACATCTGGAGACTCCTCCACCGGGGACAACAGCTGGCATGACGACCAGCGGTGTGACAGATGAGATGCCAACATCTGCTCCTGTCACAGAGAGCAGAGGGGACAACTGACATGGGACTCACCCGGAGACAAATCAGAGGTCAGGGTTCAACGACAAACCCAATATGAAACTGTCGTTTTCCTCGACAGCCTGTGTCATGCTCTGCCCTACGTGTCCCATCTCATTTATTAAACTTGTATCCGACTGAAGTTGTCCCACAGACACTGTGTGAAGGCCCAAGGCTGTTGTAACTGTATTGATTGCACTGAGGAAGGTAAAGGTGCTTCCTGTTATGAAGTATCTTATAAGTGGGTTCTATCTGATGTGATGTCGAGGCCTGTTCTGATCTACACGTTGACACAGGTTACTGGGCGATGTGTGGTGTTGTCTGTACACGTATGTTGGGAGTGGAACTGGGCCAGGGGTGGGTTTACTGGGAGAGACCATGGAGGGGACTGTACCATTTGTAAAGGGCTTTGGTTTCAAACCCAGACCACAAGAGCTAAGCCTACTGCTGGAGGGGACTGCTGCATCATGGGAGTTCTGTTTCCTCATGCTGCCTGCTGAGTTGTGGATGTGTTCTAGGTCTGTGCTCCTCTCATCTCACCCCTGAACAGATAAACACACCCGGGAAGTCTTCAGTGTCTGCTCTTGTTTTTACAATAAAGGATTGAAAGAAGACTGTTTGTTACTTTGTAATGCTGCATTTGAATGTAAAAAAGGCAAATAAAAAACTATTTGTTTTCAAGTAAGTTTTGTTCAATTGGGCATCTCAAATGTATCCTGTTTAAATGGTGGCAGTCATGGAGAAGAGATCCTGTCTAAACCAGGCTGAGGCGGGAGAGGGTGAGCTCTGCCCTCCCACTGCACACACCACGCTCTGATTCAGACTGACAGTGCCCCCCTGTGGCCAGTAAGCCCTACTGCAATACCCATCTCTGAATGTCCTCACTCCAGGTCTGAGCTTTAAGCTCTTCGTCCTGTAGAGACATCATCTTCCTCTTCCCCCATCTCAGGGTTCATCTCAGGGTTCCCCCCAGGAGTCATAAAGCATTCAGCCGGTGTGATCTGCACCTCTGGGGGAAGGCTGCTGTCATCTTCGTCTGGAGACTGCGTCTGGAGACTGTGTCTGGAGACTCTGCGTCTGGCTGTATTCAGTCTTGTCATGGAGCCAGTCAGCGTAGCTAGAAGGCACATTGTTGCACATGAAGGCAAGCAAGACACTTGGGATTCAGGAATGAATATCGGCATGGTAAAGGATTTCAATGTTTCAAAAGATGTCATTGGATACCGCTCAGTGGTAAAGTAGTAGACTGTAAATCAAAAGGTTGGAATCCCCCCTAAATGTCTATATATAAAAGCGTCTGCTAAAGGATTGTACTTGTATTTGTCTCCTAAATGTTTACCTTTCCGTCCTGCTGTTGTTGACACACTTGGGCTTCAGATTATTGCACATGAAGAATCAACGTTTTATGAAAAAAGGAACTTTATTTATTTAGAAATGTTACAATATGATACATTACAGTAAACAAACTGGAGACAAACAACATGTAGTGTAAATAAGGATTGTGCAATGAACAAGACTAACTGTTCTATGTCATGGCTGGAAAGTGAACCATTAGACCTTGCAGGGCCCTGAGTTTGGCTCTGTTACCCAGCATCCACCCTAGCATGCAACATAAGCCCTGAACTCATGTACCCACAATGCACTCTAATTCATCTACGTTGCCGTGCATGCAGAGTAGTATGATAGAGTGGACATCAGGAACTCATTCTCCCTGTTAATTCTTAGTTTGCCTCTGACCCCTCCCCTCTCACAGATGACACGTAGAGGACTCTGGGTAAAAAGGCTGAGGAGCCACTTCCTGGTTCAGGCCTATAGGATCAATATATCAAGGATGAGACACGATAATTACCCACTAGCTCTTGAGTATTTTAAGTAAATTGCTCATGGACACTGACATCCAGCTGTGGCGTGGGTAGAAGACCAAATAAGCACACTTTGACCTCCAAGTGGATTTATAACTGCATAGTTGGTTGTCTCTATGTAGAATTTCACTGGAATATGGAGATTTTATTACAAATCGTGTGATAACGTTCTCATATTTTGTTTGTTTTAGGGAAGGACAGTCAGCTGCCGTTAGCTTGTTGCTATAGGGGACGAATTACAGCCGGTTCCATGAAATCCCAACTTTCATGTTGTGATGCCGTTTTTGTCTCAGCCTTGACATATTCAACCTAGGCCCAGGCGTGTGCTACTCTCTTGGCTACTTGACGAGAATGACTGTATCGGTCACGACCTCTGCCTCCACCGGCTCCTCTGCCTCTACCTGCTCCTCTTTCTCCTCCGGCACCTCTGCCTCCCCCTCTGCCTCTGCCTCCACCGGCACCTCTGCCTCCACAGCTGAGTCTCCCTCCTGGCTCTCAGCGCTCTCGTCGGACTCACTGTCAGCTGCCCCGGGTGTGTCTGCGGCCTCCTCGCTGCTGTGGCTGGCATCAGACTCCTCCTCGCTGGTGCTGGCGTTCTCGCTCTCCCCCTCTGCATCGCTGGCGCTGGAGATGTCGCTCTCCCCCTCTGCATCGCCGGCGCTGGAGGTCTCGTCTGGGCTGGAGCTCTCGCTGGCGCTGGCACTCTCCTCGCCCTCCTCCTCTCCCTCCGCCTCCTGCTCCAGGCTCTTGGAGGGGTCGGCCTCCTGGCTGACGGGGGCCACGCGCAGGGCCGGGTTCTCCTGGGAGGAGCCGGATGAGGGATCGACACCCATGACCTCGTCCAGTCCCAGCCCCTGGCTCTCCACCTCTGGGGTGCTAGTGTCCTCATCCAGCAGCTGGTGGACCTGCAGGGCCTGGGGGAGGGGAGGGGGGGGTTGGAGAAAGAGGGTTGTGTGTTAATACTGAACGTGTGTGTGTGATGCATGTATGTGTATGTGTGTGTATTTGTTTGTGAAAACTAACCTGTACCTTATAGACCTTCATGGTCTGCTTCTCGATATCATTGCCAACGCCGTATGCAGATGTCTTGCCGAACATCTTGCCCTCATAAGACTTGAATGGGGAGGGCAGCTGTGGGCACAGAATCATGGTGGTCATTGATGTTAATCCTAACCCCTGACCCTGACCCTAACTCCGACCATGACCCTGACCGCGACCCCATCCCAAACCTATTTTTGATCCTGACCTTAACTCTGACCTTGACAGCACTGTCTGGATTACAATAGAAGACGGCATAAATACAGTAGGTGTGCTCTCTCTCTCTCTCTCTCTCTCTCTCTTTCTCTCGCACAATTTTCCCCCAGGAGATCAATAAAGTTCTCCTGTTCTCCATTCTTTACCTTTTCCACTGTGTTTGTGTCATGGTCATTGTAGCTCTTCTTGTAGTCACTTGGGTACCCCATGCTGTCCCCTCGGCCGTCATCATAGATGACGTTAGTGCTGGGCTCCACAGAGGGTTCCACAGAGGGTTCCACAGAGGGTTCCACAGAGGGTTCCACAAAGGGTTCCACAGTGGGTTCCACGGTAGGGGGGGCCAGGGTGGACTCTGCCTCCCCTGACTCTGAGCTGTCACTGGACTCCTCGTCCTCCTCCTCCTCCACGTCCTCCTATACACACACACACACACACACATACTGTACTTATACTGTACACTGCATGTGAATATGACTGTATAGTGAGCATGTTGTATAGTGTGGATGCTCTGTGGTGTGCTACTCACGCTCTTCTGAGCGTCCTCCTCGCTGTCCCCGCTGTCTGCGCTGTCATCACCGTCCACAGCGGCTGTGTCTGAGGCTGTGTCTGAGGCTGTGTCTGAGGCTGGGTCTGAGGCTGGGTCTGAGGCTGGGTCTGAGGCTGGGTCTGAGGCTGTGTCAGAGGCTGTGTCTGAACCCTGGGACGAACGAGACACAGTACACAGTACAAGTATTAGTGTCAGTACACGTCTCTCTGATGAGTTAGATAGATGGCTCTATATGTATGGGGGGAGGTGGGGGCGCATGCATTATCCATGTAAACATGTTACCTTTACTTCCTCAGAGTTGTCTGAAGTCTCATCTGATGCTGCTGCAGCTTCAACATTCTGGAACAAAAACACACTGTTAGACAACACCACAAAAAAGAATGTATTTTCCTATGGGGGAAAGACTGTGTGCGTGAGTGTGGTGGTGTGTGTGATGTGTGGTGTGTGTGTGTGGTGGTGTGTGTGTGTGTGTGTGGTGTGTGTGTGTGTGTGTGCGTGCGTGTGTACAGCTTGCAGGCTGTTACCTGTTCAGGTTCCACCTCAAAGAGAGCTTCTAAGGCTTTCCTCGACACTGGGTCTGGCTTGACCTGGAGACAGGAGCAAAGGACATGTCTTTCTCTCACGTTCTCTCCCTCTCTCTCCTCTCTACTCTCTCTCTCGTCTCTCTCTCTCTCTCTCGTCTCTCTCTCTCTCGTCCTCTCTCCCTCTCTCTCTCTCTCTCTCTCTCTCTCTCTCCTCTCTCTCTCTCTCTCTCCTCTCTCTCTCTCTCTCTCTCTCTCTCTCTCTCTCTTGTCTTTGGTTTGTCATGGCTTCTCCCTCCCTCTACTTACCGACTCCTCCGAGCTCTCGGAGCTGCTGCTGCTTGAGCCTTTCTTCACCTGAGGAACAGAGCACAGAGGGTGTGTCACTATCACGAGGCGGCTCCACGCAGCTCACGTCTCACACACCCGGTTCAGACGCCCCCTGCAGGCCACGGAGAGGAACTCACCGGTCGGCAGAGGACCGTCACAAAGAGGAGGGCGAACAGGAAGACGGCCTTCATGGTTGCAGTTCGGGACCTGCCGACACAAACAGAACACGACGGAACCCGATTCAGAAGACGACAGAAGATGACTCAGAGCAGGGCAGGACATGACGGAGAGAAAACAACAGTTGGTTGGACGGATATAGTTGTAAAAGCGAATAGAACATGGTTCAATCTCCAAAACAGACATTTTTAAGGAGAGGAAACTCTCCAGACTTAACAAAACACGCCTGTCACCAACTCCCATCCTGAAGCAGGGCGTTGCTGTGTAACTTCAGCACTGCACTGTAAGTGGACGTGATTTAGGCCATAATTATGTTGAGGAGTAGAACCATATTCCCTTCTGAATCCAGCCCCATAGGAAGGAGCTCGGGAGGAAGGAAGTCAACTCCTTATAAGGTCGGCGCAGCCAGACGTCAGTGAACCGTCTCCCTCCCAGCTTCGACAACATAACAGAGGGCATAGTTCTGCTTGTCCTGCTGCCTGTGTAATTCCCGTAGTTAAAAGTGGAAGCATGTAAGCCACAATGGTAGCAGCGCAGCACGAACAGCCCCGTTGCCCTGAGCGATGCTCTATTTAGGAAGCTGCTGTGCTCTCTCATTACAGGCCGGGAGCTGCATGGGGGAGGCCTCAAATTAGGGGGAAGGATGGACGAGAGTGGCAGGTAAAGTTGCAGGGAGGAGAGGAGGAGAAGGATGTCCGGAGTGGGAGTGTGTGAGAGGGAAATGTGGAGGGTTGTGGAGGGGAGGAGGGAGGCCGTGAGAGAGGGAGGAGAAGGAGGAGACGGAGACGAGGGGGATCGGGAGGGAATCTTTGAGAGGGATCGAATGGGAAGCGAGGATGAGGATGGAGGGATTGAAGAGGAGAGGAGGTGGAGGGGGAAAGGGAGATAGAGAGAGGAAAGACGGGGGATGAGAGGAGAACAGGGAGTGGAAAGAGTGGTAAACAAGTGAGAGGATGGGGTGAAGAAGAATGGGAGAGAAGGAAGAAGGATAGAGGGCGGAGATGAGGCGGTTAAGGAGGGATCGTCAACTGCATTTCAGGGTTTTGTTTGTTAGCAGAGTTATGACAAGTCGTGGTCAGGTGGTGGTGTCACTCAGACAGAAAATTAGCCTGAGGTTTGTTTCCTGTTTCCTGTTGCCCACAGCTTCCTCTTCCTGTCCCCATCGTGAAAATCACTTATAAATCCACCACACTGCAGTCAGCTCAACCAATCGGGTCTGGCATACCAATACCCTCAACCAATCAACTTTGGTTGGAGACTTAACCAGCATTGTCGGGTAGAGACATGCTATTACTGTTACACAGCCCACGGGAGAGCGTTGTGACATACTAGCTTACTCTAGACTCAGTTCTGTTCTCTCACTACTAAAACATCATTACACGCTGCTGAGGTACCAACAACTTCATCTAAACTGAGAAGAACACAGACTCGCAGACGCCATAGCTTTCCGAGATCCTATTCCCCATTCCCCACCTTGTGCTTCAGATACAGAGCTGAGTGTAGATAGAGCAGAGGGCTACATGTTCTACTAATCTCCATGCGTCATCTACACACCCATAAACCTTGCTGTGCACCGTTCCGTCTCTACACATCAAGTCCCAGCCCAAGGCACTGTGGGTGTGCTTGTCATGTCCACACATGACAGCTTCAGCATGGGTGGAAGTACACGCTCTGTCTGTTCCTTACCTGGCTCTGCTTCTGAAAGGATCCTTCTGTGGACGGTAGCAGGAAGGTGGAGATGGTCGGGATGGTTGGAGCTGCTAGTCTGGGCCCACGGCAGGGAGGGAGGATAGCGAGTTTCGGAGAGGAAAACAGAGAGAGAGAGAGAGAGAGCTGCTGTGATCCGTACGCTCCTGTCTGTCAGTCTGTCAGAGAGAGGAGGATCTGCACTGTGAGGATGCTGCTGAATCCTGCTGTTTTGGTTGGCTTATAAACCCTGCTGCCTCGAGGGACAGCCAATCGGAGCCCGGGTTGTGATGTCATGAGGTCAGCCACCACAGGCCCACCTCTCCTCTCCCACTCTTCCTGTGGTCAGAGCGGCCACAAGCCTGGCACTGCCAGCACACACACACACACCACACCACACACACGTACCACACTCACAGACATAGGGACTCACACACACTCACGGACACATGCATGAAGTCACAGACACATGCGTTACTAACTCACACGCATACCCACACGCTTACACAAACACGTGTGAACTCACACACATGCGTATGCACTGATTCACAACACACATGCACACTCAGACACTGACATGAACACTCACATGAACTCATTTACACACACAAACACACACTCCTTCCGTTTTGTTTTAGTGGCTGTGAACTGCCCTGCCCTGTGTGACTCAGAGACATGGCCCATGTCTAACTAGGTCCCAGAGCCGTCGTCTCATAATCACCTGATGGGTGATTCAGTCAGAATAGATGAAGAGGTTTATCTGTTGAGACAGGACCGAGTGGGTGAGGAGGGACGTTAGAACGTTCTACGGTGTTCTGGAACCTCCAGACATTCACAGGCGCATACTCTGAATTCTAGAATGTTGTTTCATCTCATTAAATGTGGGGTCTGTCTCAGGAAGGGGGTATTTCAGACAGGTACAGGAGCACTTCTGATTGCTTTATGACTGAATCACTCCCTCGACGTGCAATTAACCTGTCTGGATCTGACGCTTAATGTTTGACAGCAGTCTGACACACGGACTGACTGACTGGGTAAATGACTGATCTCCACAAGGGTATTCAGAACTCAGAGGGAAGTTGAGAACTGTGTGGGTGTGTCTGTCTGTGTGTGTGTGTGTGTGTGTGTGTGTGTGTGTGTGTGTGTGTGTGTATGACTGGGCGTGGCTGAGGGGGAATTTCTGCAGAGGAAGACTGAACAGCAGACATGCAACTGATAAACAGACTGAACAGGTCAAGGATACCTCGGCACATGGCCTGGGAGGAGTCGGGGATCGAACCGCCAACCTTGCGTTTAACAGACGACCCTCTCTACCCCCTGAGCCACAGCCTCCCAGTGTATGTGTGTGTGTGCACCTATGTGTTGCCAGACACAAGGTGGTTCCCCCAACAGGTGAGCACCAGGGACTCCTCAGACACGACCACACCACCACGAGCCCTTCCCTCTCACCCCGACACCAACCACCCCTCAACCACGGCCGTCTCCATCGAGACATTAGGTTTCGTCATCATACAACTCTATATGACAGTGTTAGGCTCCGAGGCTGAGGTCGTGGTTGGACTGCAGCTTCTCTCTGGATGCACTACTGGAATCTACACACACTCTGGATCACTGGCTGTTAACTGTGGAATGAGTGGAAGGAGGCCAAGGACTGTCTGTCTGAGTGTGTTCTGTTCTCAGTTATGTAGGTACTGTTTCCAGACGGCATAGGTGTACCGTAACACATCTTGTCAGCTAACGATGCGTAGTAAAAAGACATGCTGTGTGTGAGAGAGAGAGAGAGAGAGAGAGAGAGAGAGAGAGAGAGAGAATAAAGTCAGAGATGTGTCTGAGATGGAGCTATGCACCCAAGCCTAGACTAAGTATATCTCAAACAACAGGCAATTTCAGGGCAAAGTATGTCTGGAGGAAAGAACCATGGTAAACATGACTGAAGAGCAGAAAGTATTAAGTACCCTCACCACCAATTCATCAACATCAGTGCCTGTTCGTATGGCTGCATTTACGGTCTCTGTATGGCTGCATGTTACAGTGTCTCTGTATGGCTGCATGTTACAGTGTCTCTGTATGGCTGCATGTTACAGTGTCTCTGTATGGCTGCATGTTACAGTGTCTCTGTATGGCTGCATGTTACAGTGTCTCTGTATGGCTGCATGTTACAGTGTCTCTGTATGGCTGCATGTTACAGTGTCTCTGTATGGCTGCATGTTACAGTGTCTCTGTATGGCTGCAGTACATGTCTGTAGCTGCAGTGTCTCTGTATGGCTGCATGTTACAGTGTCTCTGTATGGCTGCATGTTACAGTGTCTCTGTATGGCTGCATGTTACAGTGCCTCTGTATGGCTGCATGTTACAGTGTCTCTGTATGGCTGCATGTTACAGTGTCTCTGTATGGCTGCATGTTACAGTGTCTCTGTATGGCTGCATGTTACAGTGTCTCTGTATGGCTGCATGTTACAGTGTCTCTGTATGGCTGCATGTTACAGTGTCTCTGTATGCTGCATGTCACGTGTCCTGTATGGCTGCATGTTACAGTGTCTCTGTATGGCTGCATGTTACAGTGTCTCTGTATGACTGCATGTTACAGTGTCTCTGTATGGCTGCATGTTACAGTGTCTCTGTATGGCTGCATGTTACAGTGTCTCTGTATGGCTGCATGTTACAGTGTCTCTGTATGGCTGCATGTTACAGTGTTCTGTATGGCTGCATGTTACAGTGTCTCTGTATGGCTGCATGTTACAGTGTCTCTGTATGGCTGCATGTTACAGTGATCTGTATGGCTGCATGTCACAGTGTCTCTGTATGGCTGCATGTTACATTGTCTCTGTATGGCTGCATGTCACAGTGTCTCTGTATGGCTGCATGTTACAGTGTCTCTGTATGGCTGCATGTGACAGTATTTCTGTCAGTGTTTAGACGGATGCAGTACTCTTCCCTGACATCATGGTTATTTTCTGACCCCGCTGGTTGTGTCTGGTAATTGTGTTGGTTGGATGTATTTGTCATGGACTTAAAATCACACACACAAACACACTACTGACAGGTCTTACTGTATGTCTACTGCTTCCACCTCCAGTTTCCACAGTGACTAGACAGCCTTGCGTACTTCCTGTCTCTGGTTTGGGCCCCAGTGCCTCACTTCCTGGAACACCATGATATGAGTTTCCATGAAATCGCTGATGTGTATAGACCACAAAAAAACGACTTATTAGCACACACACACACACATATAGGCACCTTCATCCTTAGACAAAGCGAGGAGCATGTAAGCCCCATGCACAATGTCTGGAGTCACATATCGTGTGTGTTACCAAAACAACTGGATGTCAGTCAGGAATTTCAGAACTTGTTGACGACTTGAAATGAGACAAAGGCAAAGCGAGAGAGCCAGCAGCAGCAGCAGCCGGTCCTCAGGCACACCCAGGGTGCCGCCCCCACCTCCCGCTACCTGTTTGGGGGCCGGTGGACCTGGCTGGCTCCCTTACCCTCCTCCTCCAGACATTCCTGCTCTAATTGCCTGTGATGAAGACGTGTCGCAGCCCCTGATGAGGCTTGATGACGGGGGCCAGTTCGCTGGTCCCAGATCAGCCATGGAACAGCGCTGCGCTGTTTGACTTGGCTTGGCTGTGTGTCTGGGGGCCGCCCATGAAAGCTGCTGTTTTCCTTATGTCTGAGGATGTCGTTTATGTTCCCCGGGGGTTGGGTCATTCAGGGCGGGGTTCCCCCCCTCCTCCTCCACGCGCCCGTGGAAACGCTACACTCTACTGAGATAAAGTGGCTCCATACAGGCTTTGTAAACATAGAGACTTTACTATACAGGCCTTAGTTCCTGTTGTAAAAAAAAACATTTTTATTGCATTTGTTTGCAGTAAAGCAAACAGCTCTGCTTTGGGGTTACAGGAGGACATGCCATGACTGCATGACAGCCCACATCAGAGCACCTCAACATGACCTGGGTGCCCCGCACTGAATGGGTCCTCTGGTGTGATGGTGACGGAGGACAGTTAGGCAGACCAGGGGTTAGATCTATGCTTGCTACACAGACACACTGAGTCGGATTGTCGTACTTCTACAGTTTGCTGCTGGGTTGCAGTTCATTCATAAGAATGTCCTGGTTACAATGTGGACGCCCTCGTTATAGGAAGAGCCCATACGTTGGTGTATTTCAGTAGTGATGTTTATATTTCATGATTATGGGTTTCTGCACTGTGCGGACGGGCCTTGGCAGTGTTTCCACCAGACCTCGACTCCATGGCATGACGGAACTCTATACTGTATACTGTGTATACTGTCCTGTGTACTGCATACTCTGTCCTGTGTATACTGTCCTGTCTACAGTGTATACTGTCCTGTCTACTGTGTACTCTGTACTGTGTACTGTGTACTGCATACTCTGTACTCTGTCCTGTGTACTGTGTACTGCATACTCTGTACTCTGTCCTGTGTACTGTGTACTGTGTACTGTGTACTGTGTACTGTGTACTGCATACTCTGTACTGTGTATGCTGTACTGTGTGTTCTGTACTGTGTATTGTGTACTGTGTACTGTGTCCTGTTTCCTCTGTGTTCTGAATGCTGTACCGTGTACTCCACGTTATTTACTACTCTACACTGTGTCCTACGTACTCTGTGCTGTGTCCTACGTACTCTGTGCTGTGTCCTACGTACTCTGTGCTGTGTCCTACGTACTCTGTGCTGTGTCCTACGTACTCTGTGCTGTGTCTGACGTACTCTGTGCTGTGTCCTACGTACTCTGTGCTGTGTCCTACGTACTCTGTGCTGTGTCCTACGTACTCTGTTCTGAGTCCTACGTACTCTTTGCTGTGTCCTACGTACTCTACACTGTGTCCTACGTACTCTGTGCTGTGTCCTAGGCACGCTGTGCTGTGACTGAGAGGAGTTAGGCCTGTGGAGGGGCCGTAGTGTTAGATGAACCCAGGCAGAAGTCCATGTGCTAATCCTGTCCATGTGGACCAACACTGAGTCAACACCATCATTAAACACAAACAGTGTAATGACAGCCCTCTCTGGAGGAGAGCACAGTGGACTGTGACTGCCAATGAGGAGGCTCGACCACATGCCGCGGGCCCATGGGTCTCCCTGCTTCAGGAAGACGCTTTCTGATCAGTCCGTTCGTCTTCAGAATCAAACATTCAACTGCTTCATTGAGGCACGCACACAGAACCTGTTTCCTTGACACACACACATAATCTGTTTGTTTTTCCAAACAGACAAATGAACTGCCATTTCTTCAAATGAACAAAGGTGATCTGTACGTTCTCACCATGCCAACGCTCCACAACTTTCCAACAGGAAGGGCCCAGTTTTGAGTTGCTTTGGCGTGCCTGTCTGATCCAGCATCCAAATACCTCAATCTATGGCATTCACACACATATGTGAGGCATTTGACATGTATACCAGAAACCCTCTCATTCAGTCCTGTCTCTGGACTGGTGCTGGCCGCTGTGCTGGAGGGTGTGATTCTGTGTTTTGGGCTATTCTAATAATATTTAACAAGTTCTCTGGTAAAACAAGCTGTAAAGTTTGCCCCGACATCGTTCCCTTGGACGGAGACGGTAAGTAGCGGGAAAGAGTTTGTGGTGATATTAAAAACATGCCGGCTGTTTCCCACTGCTGCCCAACGGCACTTCGGTCTGTTAAGAAATCTTTCTGTTTACTGTTTTTTGTTTTTGTCATATTTTCAATTGGACGTCTTTGATCGGGGACAAGACGTGTTGTTTTTCGAGAACTGAAGAGACCCATAAGCCGCGTTTTTGAAACAATAAGAAAGTACTCGAAGTAGCACTGTTTGTCCAGACTTGACCTGGTTCTGTTTATGCACTATTGTGGACTGGGAGACACCACTACCCCCCACCTCTCACCACACACTGCTGGGAGACACCACTACCCCCACCTCTCACTACAGACTGCTGGGAGACACCACTACCCCCACCTCTCACTACAGACTGCTGGGAGACCCCACTACCCCCACCTCTCACTACAGACTGCTGGGAGACCCCACTACCCCCACCTCTCACTACAGACTGCTGGGAGACCCCACTACCCCCACCTCTCACTACAGACTGCTGGGAGACACCACTATCCCCACCTCTCACTACAGACTACTGGGAGACACCACTACCCCCACCTCTCACTACAGACTGCTGGGAGACCCCACTACCCCCACCTCTCACTACAGACTGCTGGGAGACACCACTACCCCCACCTCTCACTACAGACTGCTGGGAGACCCCACTACCCCCACCTCTCACTACAGACTGGAGCGTCTGGACTGAGCCTCTGCTTGATGGCGCTCACACCTCATGCTGTGCCTCACTGTTGCATTGCTAGTCTGATGTTGATAAGTGAGGGTAAACATCTGGTCTGAGTGGTTGTTCTACAGATAATAGTTGGGTATATTTTGCAATGTTACTATATATCTAATTCATTTCACTTTGCTTTGATCATTCTTGCTCTGATTTAACCTATAGAGTCAAATGACTGTAATTCCAGCATATTTGGTTGATATTAATGCACTGTCCAGTTTAGACCCTCTCCCTTATAACACTGGAACCCGTACAACATGAGGACTGCTGTATGTCTAGAGCTCTATTGCTTCGTGTTCTATGGTCACCTGTCTATTGGTCTATATCTCTGGTCTGATATTGGTCTAAACTGGTACAATGTAAATCAATGACTGCTGGTATATCTCTGGTCTGATATTGGTCTAAACTGGTACAATATAAATCGATGACTGCTGGTATATCTCTGGTCTGATATTGGTCTAAACTGGTCCAATGTAAAGCGATGACTGCTGGTATATCTCTGCCAGGGGTTTCCAGTGCTTGTCAGATCCTTACTCAACAAACCGTTCATTTACTGCGTCATAAAGGCCTTTTTACAAGCTGCTCAAACATAAACCATGTTCATTAAACATTAATGAATTAACTGGAGCCGAGCCGGAGGGGGATTTAGAACAGATGAATATCAAGCAGTGCTGGGTCCCCTGGGTCTGGTCCTTCTCTGCAGCCACCAGAAGGGCATTCTGGGAAGCCAAACGTTTGCGGGCTGCGCGTATGAGGACAGGATCTATACATATCTGGGACGAGGGAAAATACTCTTGGTTTGTCATTTATTAGATAAACACTTGCTAGAGCGTATCGTTAGGTTTGGTTTACAAGCCTGTGTAAAGTCTCTGCAGAGAGCCAGAGAACCCCAGAACCATGCGCTGTGGAAGACGCAGCCTCTGGAGCCGGATGACCTAGGATGGACCTGAGGTGGAAACACATTTCCAGGAAAGCTTCCTGCTTCATCATCCTGTACAGGAATCCAGCTCAAACTCCCTCACATGTAAAGACAACATTGCGGTTCGGTGCTGTCCAAAGTGTGACTCCTGACCACTCAGCACTGTACGTTCCTTTGTGTCTGGCTCTTAGACGGGGAGTAGATAACGGTGCTCCTAAGTCACGGTTGGTTGGTTCAGGTGACTGACCCCAGGACAAGCCCGGCACACAGACCCAGCCCAGGGACCCAGGCAAGGCTGTCCTTTCACAAGTCTGTGGTCCCAAAGCACATCCGACACACAGACACACAGTCTGGCTTCCTGTCATGTGTGGCTAGGAGTGGTGGTTAGATTATAGCCTGCAGATTCATGTCTGGTCTGGGTCAGGTCTGTTTACACACATTATAGAAGTTCTGCTGACTTCACTGTTATCGATAAACATTTATAACTCACCCCTTTTCTCAGACCTAGCCATCCTCCCAGCCCCCATCTCTCCAGTCCTCCAGACCTCCACCCCCCCAGGCCTCCATCTCTCCAATCCTCCAGACCTTCACCCCCCCAGGCCTCTATCTCTCCAGTCCTCCAGACCTCCGCCCCCCAGGCCTCCATCTCTCCAGTCCTCCAGATCTCCACCCCCCCCAGGCCTCCATCTCTCCAGTGCTCCAGTCCTCCACCCCCCAGGCCTCCAGACCTCCACCCCCCAGGCCTCCAGACCTCCACCCCCCAGGCCTCCATCTCTCCAGTCCTCCAGACCTCCACCCCCCCCAGGCCTCCATCTCTCCAGTCCTCCAGACCTCCACCCCCCCAGGCCTCCATCTCTACAGTCCTCCAGACCTCCACCCCCCAGGCCTCCAGACCTCCACCCCCCCAGGCCTCCATCTCTCCAGTCCTCCAGACCTCCACCCCCCCCAGGCCTCCATCTCTCCAGTCCTCCAGACCTCCACCCCCCCCAGGCCTCATCTCTCCACCCCCCTAGGCCTCCATCTCTCCAGTCCTCCAGACCTCCACCCCCCCCAGACCTTTGAGGTCGGAGTTGACATAGAACACTGGGTTGTGTGGGTGGAGTCTTCAGCTTTACAATGTTTACAATTTCAGTTCAATTCTTTGAAAGAAGCAAACAAGACAAGATTTCCACTGAATTGTTGCGAGCCCACTTTTATATATTTAGTCATTTGTTTTCAGACAGTCTGAGACAGAAACACATAGTTTCACAAATATGTTTTACAAGAGTCGTTTTTTTCCACCAGGAGACCGTGCAACAACGTTATCCTACCCTGGTAGTGCCAGGCCTAATGACTTGACTGCTATTTCAGACTGCCATTAAAGCCACAATCCGTGATATTTCCTCCTATTCTTCCAAAAGTTATTTTAAGTCTTGATATTGTTGGTCAGGCTTGGCCTGGGTCACTGTTCAGGGTGAAACATCATACAGTGGACATGTGAAGACAGGTTGAGTTCAACTGGCTCAAATCAGAAGATAAACCAGCCCGTACTGTTCTGGGAAAGTCTGGTGTGACCTGGTCTGGTTTGATCCATTCTGGCCTAGTCTGGCCCAGCCTAGTCTGTTTTGGTCTGGTCTGTGTTTAGGCCTACTGCTGAAAAAAGCGATAACTAGGAGGTCTTTATGTTTAGCCTGCTATGTTAATTAACAACATGAAACACTGCAGCTGTCTAATGGCCCTAAGAAGCCACACTTTGACATTTCACTGTGACTCACAAGAGCTAAATGGCTCGTTCACACACACACTGTACTGCAGACGCCCACACATGAATTGTACTGCACACACACAAACTGTACTGCACACACACACACACACACACACACGCACACACAAACTGTACTGCACTCACACACACACACACACACACACGCACACACAAACTGTACTGCACTCACACACACACAGACACTCACACACACACGCACACACAAACTGTACTGCACACACACACACACACACACACACAAACTGTACTGCACACACACCCACACACGCACACACAAACTGTACTGCCCGTGCACACACACACACACAAACTGTACTGCACGCTCGCACACACACAGACACAAACGCTCACAGACTTTACTACAGACACACATACTTACACTTTTACTGCAGAACCCTCGCACACACACTGAAATTACACTCAGTCTACTCTACCGCACACACACACACAGTCACACTGTCAAGCACACACAAGCACACACACACACACACACACTCTCTCTCCTCTCTCAGGGTGTTTACAGAGACTGGAGCAGTGGTAATGACTTCAGACCCTGAGGTGGCAGATGATATACTCTGGCAGTAATTCACCTGTCCCACAAGGTTTTATGTAGGCTTGTGTTGTTGTGTGTGTGTGTGTGTGCGTGTGTGTTTAGAGGATGTCCTGCTCGTGTGTATCGTAGGTGTGGTGCTTCCCGGGCCTGCCTCCCACCCAGACACACAGCGCTCCATCACAGTCCTAACAGTCACCAGATGGACTCCAGGGCATGCAGGCTTCCTCATAAATCACCCCTGACACGTCCAGACGATTTACAGGCATATTTCCTCGCGTGGCGTGCGTGCTCATGTGTCTGCATGCGTGAATGTCAAAGGGTTGGCATGTGCGTGTGTGCAGGACTGTGTCTCCCCCGCTCACCCCAGACAGACAGAGGGCAGCAGACGAGATGGGTCTTTTTACGAGAGCAGCTCCGGGACGGAGCGTCTTCTCTGGCTGCTCGAAGACGCACGCGGGCCCTCAGGACTATTTACGTCCCGGTGCGTCACGGTGGGTCTGCTCGAGGCCCGTGCGTCGCCTCGGGAACTCCGTCTGCGTGCAAGCTTGTGCGTGTAAGTCCGTGCGAACGCTTGCGTGTGAGTGAGTGCGTGCACGGAGGCGTGTGCGTCGAGTGTGCACCTCGATGAGATCCGAATGATGGAGAGAGAGAGAGAGACGGGTCTGACCTGTCTTGCTGCACAGAGAAAGGTGACACAGGTGGTTCTGACCTGTCTCACTGCACGGACCATCTCCACCGTCCCCAACACTGCCAATGGTACAGCTCGACCAGTGCTGTAACAATGACCACAATGAGGTCAAGCTGGGGTCCAATCCTGCCAGTCTGGGAAAACATAAGTGGGACTGAGTGAACTGGATCCTGACCAAGCCTGAGATGTGATAACGGGTCAGTGGAGTGGAGAGGTCTGTAGTAGACAGAGGTCAGTTCTGTGGTCTGTGGTCTGAGGTAGGGAGCAGGAAGCTGTGTGTGTCAGTTGTGTGTTCCCTTCCAGATGTAATTACAGACTCTGCCGGGGGAGGCTGATGCTGCCGGAGTCCCAGCCCAGCTCCAAGGTCTTCTGTCTGCGACGGAAGTGACCGTACATGGGCAGGCCCTGGAGGCCACCTTCCCAGCCCGAAATACTGCCCAGTCTTACTCACACACAACAGTCACACACACACAGAGGCACGAGCACACATACTCACACACTAGAACACACGTACACACCCCACGCACTCTGGTCCAAACCCACGCCCCAGTTCTTCTGTCCGAACATGTTGTTCTCTGAGAATGAGAAGTTCCTCTGTGGTCTATTTCTGGACGCTGTTCTCCTGATCCATGTTTTCTTGTTGGACCACAACCGTGGGTTCAAGAGATGTTTTCCATGACCTGGTGTCTCTGCTCTCACCACCCGACCCTTTGGGGGGAGGCAGGGGGCAGAATGAGGCCTGGGTGGAGCACAGGGTGACTGCTGTATGTTCGTGTAATCGAGGTGAGTTGGTGAAACGTACTTTGCGTAAATACCGCCCACGCACGTCACACAATGACTGGGCGTGCAGTGTTTCTGGGAGGTGGTCACATGGGTTTAAATGTCAGACGACCCTCAATCCCATGATCCGTGACATCAGCTTTCGGTCTCAGAGACCACTGTGTTTGAATATCTTGATAACGGCCCTGTCCATCACATTTTTGGGTAAGGGTTTGTGTGTGTGTGTGTGTGTGAGACGAGAGAGAGAGAGAGAGAGAGAGAGAGAGAGAGAGAGAGATAGAGAGAGATAGAGATAGAGATAGAGATGAGATAGAGATAGAGATGAGATGAGTAGAGATGAGTGAGATAGATCGTAGATGGATAGAGATAGAGTGGTAGTGTGAGTGAGATGATGATGATCTTTTTAAAGAGCGTGTGTGTGTGTGTGCAGGCTCTATGTTTCACTGTGTGTGTGTGTGTGTGCAGGCTCTATGTTTCACTGTGTGTGTGTGTGTGTGTGTGTGCTCTATGTGTTTCACTGTGTGTGTGTGTGTGTGTGTGTGTGCTGTGTGTGTTTCGCTGTGTGTGTGTGTGTGTGTGTGCTGTGTGTTTGCTGTGTGTGTGTGTGTGTGTGTGTGTGCAGGCTCTATGTTTCACTGTGTGTGTGTGTGTGTGTGTGTGTGTGTGTGTGCAGGCTCTATGTTTCACTGTGTGTGTGTGTGTGTGTGTGTGTGTGCTGTGTTGTGTGTGTGTGTGTTGTGTGTGTGTGTGTGTGTGTGTGTGTGTCTGTGTGTGTGTCTGTGTGTGTGTGTGTGTGTGTGTGTGTGTGTGTGTGTGTGTGCAGGCTCTATGTTTCACTGTGTGTGTGTGTGTGTGTGTGTGCAGGCTCTATGTTTCACTGTGTGTGTGTGTGTGTGTGTGTGTGTGCAGGCTCTATGTTTCACTGTGCCAGAGGACATAACTGAGGACACGTCTCCTCTCAACCAAACTTGTTTCTGTTCCTTCCAGCTTGTTTTAACCGTTGAGTGATGTGGGCCAAACCATCGAGGGCCTCGTCAAGCTGCCAACCCTAATGTTGTGAGAACATAAACAGTGACTGGTTTTGTTTGTAGGAAAGCATCTAGTGTAGACGACACAGATCACACAGATCACATGAAACTGAGACGACACATCTCACTTCCACCTAAGATTCCAAGCAGGGTGAATGGTCACACTCTCCAAGTTGAATGTAAATAAACACAACGTTTTTTAAATGGGCAAAGCTAGTTCAGGAACGCCTCTCAAGCAGGGGACTTTATCAGCTCACCCAATCAACTGCAGGTGTGTTCATTGAAGCTCATTGGTCTTCCTCTTCAGGTTGCATAAACACTGAATGCTTTCTCAGACAAGTGCTTCAGGCTTGCACGTTATCCATGATTTGATTTGATTTCCTGTCCACTGGAGATTTCTGTCCTGAGTTTGTTGTATGTAGCTACTTGTGCAATGATAGCTGTTCTAAGGCAGGCAGGTTTCCCTCAGTCCACCAACGTCAAACCCTGATTCCAGTGGAAGAAAGGGTTAAATCAGTACGCGAATCAGTGTGACATGCATCAGCTTCACATGTCCACTTAGTGCATAGTCGTGCCGTCCAAGTGGAGTGATATCATCCTATGTAGGGTCGTTGGAGAACCTAGTGGACTGGGATCTCCCCCGACAAGTTTCAAACAAAGATATGTTTTTTTTGCCTGCTGCAATAGTAATAAAAGAACAAACTTAGCATGTTAAAGTTTAAGTATAGGAATCTCTGTCCTTTCTAAGACTTTTATAAGGCTTTGTCTTTTTATATGATGCTATACTTGTTCCCCTCGGCGTCTATTTTTCTCCAGCGTTAGACTCCAAGAGCTTTCTTCCATTTCCTGACGGGTTCGCGAAGCTCGTAAACTCAGCTGTAGTGTCTTTATGGAGGAGAGCGAGGGAGTGGCGCGAATCGTCTTTATGTCGGAGACAGAGGCAGGGGCTCCAAGCGACTTTTGGAAAGGGAGCGAGAGAAACACAAGCACGCACAGACAGTGTTAGATTGCTGCTTTTGGCACTGTTTAACACACATCGTTTGATGCGAGGGTCCGTTATTGCTGTGACAGTAATTCTGCTTTAATCCAATCTGAGGGTCTTTTAATGTGAAAGCATCGAGAGCTGTTGAACAACGCTCCAGAGAAAACAACGTTACATTTCGTGCATCCACTGATCGAGGTGAACCATGTTATCAACCAGATGTGTGATTGTTTTACATGACAAGGACAGATAAGTCACCTGAGATGGTTTGAAAAACCGAAAGACGATCACCCACCTGGTTAACAGCTTGACCTGGGCACAAGAGGTCACACTCTATCTGGACAAAATATCAGCCTTCTGGACACTGGTCACATTTTTTATAGCTGTCGTCAGAGTATATGACCTCCCAGTTACATGGCTTGAAATGTCTGAAGCACCAACCAAACCATCTCAGGTGACTTATCTGTCCTGCTGGTGAACTGAGTACTACAAGTGTTCCACCTATGACACAGTCTCAGCATTTCTGAAGGCCCACTATGTGTCACTGTTCACCACTGTACTGTGGAGTGTTCTGTTAGGAGCTGAGGGCCTGGCTGATCCTGGCAACAAAACAGAAAACCCTCCACAGCCATGTGTCTCCACTAGGTGACAGTGTTCTACATGGATGTGTCAGGGTTAGGATCAGGGTTTGGAGGTTGCGAGCATGGTTCAGGTTTGGTAATAGTGAGATGGATGTAGTGCACCAGGGCTCGATATAGAGGGACATCCAGCAGGGTCAAAAGTAGCTAAAGCTAGACACATATACAAGCATGAGGTGTTAGAAATGTTTCGGTTTCGTGGTAATATCTGTAAAAAAAAAGGGAATATGTCAAAATGAAGATGTGTTTATCTGTGAGTACCTGCAGAAAGGCACCTGTCTATCTTTCCAGTTTGTTTGTCTCTCTGATCTGTCTGTCTCTATAACCAATCAGAGCATTCCTATCTCTGCTGGCTTTCCCTCAGTGTTAATAATAGTTTATTCTCTGCTGCGTGGGAGGGGAGTGGCCATGTAACCACGGTGACATGAGCCCTCGTTCACTAAAGAGGAAATAAGTTATTCTCCGAGCCGTGCGAACTCATTTGCGCACAAAAAGAAAAAGCAAGAAGTAACCTTTCACTCAAGCAGAGTCGGTCTTTGAGGAACTGGAGCTGCACTTCCACATGTGCTTCAGCTGTTCAACAACTATTCTATTTCCTGCGAAATATTCTTCATGTAACACACCAGAAACACACACGAGTTGGGGAAACAACACAACATCCGCCGGGCAGGATGTAAATAAAGGTTCTCACTCAGTCACAGGAACGACAACACACATGACCTTTTGGTGAGCCAGGTTGAGTGGGTGAAAGTAGACATTTGAAACATTTCTTTCCAGACTTAATGCGAAGTTGAGTGGGTTTACTGAGCAGATGAGTGATGAAGCGTGTGAGTGTGAGTGTGTGCAAGAGAACTGACAGGAAATACAACGGCTGCATATTCAGAGGAACAGCCCACTCCCTCTGCCTCCCTCTGCCTCCCTCTGCCTCCCTCTGCCTCCCTCTGCCTCCCTCTGCCCCCCTCTGCTCCCCTCTGCCTCCCTCTGCCTCCTTCTGCCCCCTCTACCTCTCTCTGCCCCCCTCAGCTCCCCTCTGCCTCCCTCTGCCTCCTTCTGCCCCCCTCTACCTCTCTCTGCCCGCCTCTGCCTCCCTCTGCCTCCCTCGGCCCATTCTGCCTCTCACTGCCCCCCTCGGCCTCTCTCTGCCCCCCTCTGCCTCCCTCGGCCCCACTTTGTTGGTCTGTTATGTGTCATCTTCCCAGATGAGTTTCTGTTTCTCCTTGCCGCAGCTCATTTCACACTACAGCCTCTACACACCATGGTGGGAGTGTCTGAAAGTATTCTCACTGTTGATTTCAAATCCGCAGTCATACTTAATGTATATGCATACACTACGTGTGTGTTTGTGAGTGTGTGAATGCTTATGCAGCAAGTAACCATATGTTGATGTGTTCACTATTCTATGGGGTTGAGACTGGACAACACAGGAAGTGCTTTGTGTGGGCATCTGTATCCTGTCTGTCATTGTGGAAACTGGCTGAGGTCTTTACCCCACCCACCTAACTGTCCTTCATTCCTGGTTGCATAATTAGATCATCATCACCCTCATCCTCAACCCAATCATCCTCCTCCTCCTCGTCCTCTTTGTCGCCATGTGCTCTGCAGCCTGAGGTAAACAGTGCAGGGATGTAATGAGGAGCTGACCACCAAGGCTAACCATTTCTAGACAGGAGGAATTCCAGCTGGAGTAGAAGTGAAGACCAGGGGTCAGGGGTCAGGGGTGAAGCTGACCAACACAGGATGACATCATAGGAGGAGCGTCCTGGACGAGCCATGTTTCAAGTTTGAGGAACTTCACGTTTGCTGTGGTAACCAAAGTAGCTATGAGAATGAGGGGGAGGACAGGGGGAGGAGAGGGGGAGGAGAGGGGGAGGAGAGGGGGAGGAGAGGGCTTTGTATTCTGCTCTTCTTCTACTTGTTGGTGAAGACCATAAAACTAAACATGGTTTTTCACCCACACATTTCAGCAGAAAACTGCAGCTTTTGGAACCCAGAGGTTTGTTTTGCATATCTCACCCACTGTCCTCAACAAACTCAACAAGGCTGGGTAGTGGAACAATGGGACAAAGTCCCACTGACTGTGGAGATGAAATTAACAACCCCTCCTGTTTGAAACCTTCAAGGGAGGGATTTGAATAATCAACCATCTGGCATCATGTAAATTGCCTTCAAAAAAGTATTCAGAAACCTTCCCCTTTTCGGTTTTATTTCTTTCTTTTTGATTTATTAAATTCATTTTTTAATGAAATGATTGGCCTAAATCCCAAGTACTGTCTGCCACTGAAAACTGGTTCCGCTCATCCCCTGAACTGCAGACAATACATTGGGTACCGCAGTCATTCACACATTCATGAGTTCAAGGGAACCACACTACAATGCAAACCTTTTAGAGGTTATCCGGTTCTCTTTTCTCACGGTTGTACCGTATTCAGAATGCACAGAATTCCGGGAGGCAGGGGGAGGAGGGAGGCAGGGGGGGGAGGGAGGGAGGCAGGGGGGGGAGGGAGGGAGGCAGGGGGGATGAGGGAGGGAGGTACGTAAGGAGAGAAGTAGGCAGGGGGGAGGAGAGAGGGAGGCAGGGGGAGGAGAGAGGGAGGTACGGGAGGAGAGAGGGAGGCAGGGGGGGAGGAGAGAGGTAGGAAGGATGAGATGGGACATGCTACAGCGAGAGTTTTCAGTTTGAATACTCAACTAACTGCTTCCTACACCAGGGCTAGCTGCACCGGCACCTGGACACACCACTGACCGGTAGGTGAAGCACTTTTCAATCACCATGTTGTCGTGTTTGCCTGTTCCACCGACACGTGAGGAAGTGAGTGTTCCCATGAACTTCTGTCTTTCTCTTAATCTTTGACAAACTGTGCTGTCAGGTGTATTTTCATGTCCCTCTCACTTCGTCCTCCACTCTCTCTGGTACACATTACACATGGGTAAAACATGACCCGTGTTCTGTATTGTCAAGGATACATGTATTGCCGTGTACTGTTTCTAATGAGTTGTCTCTGCTAAGATTCAGTGTCTATTTGACTCACTGACAAGACATTGAAAAAAAACAGCTGTTTCCTGTTCAACCCATTCTCTCTGCTCTGCTCTCTCTCTCTCTCTCTCTCTCCTCTCTCTCTCTCTCTCTCTCTCTCTCTCTCTCTCTCTCTTTCACTCTCTTTCTTTCTACACTGTTTTCAGTTTCTAAATATTCTCAGTCAATTCTTAGTCGTTTAAGTCGTAAACTCAGTGGAAACAGCTCATGCTATTTCCCCTTGTGGTGTACAAAGCAGTATTTGTCTATATAGAGCCCTGCGCAGGGCCGTTTCTCTCTGTCTCATGTGTGAGCTGAAACCACACACCAGCTCTGAGTGGCTGTGTGTGTTATCCCCAGACACACCCTCCACGCACCATCTCTTACTCTGCAGAGGTCCAGTGGGCCACCCAGGAAGTATAGGGAGTTCATAGCTCACCTCGGATGACTCAGAAGACACTTCTGCTGCAAACGGGTTACCTGGGTAAGCTATGTGTGTTTTGTTCTAAAAAAAGAAAGAAGAGGAAATGATGTATGCAATTAGTTTCCCTTGGTCAAGTATAGTGTCTATTGTTTTTAGGAGGTTGAAGGTTAGTGTCGTTCGTGTGGTGTGGTGTGGTGTGGTGTGGAGATACATCGTTAACTTCTGATAAGTTGTGTGTGCAGTGGCCTTTAGTGCTAATCAGGGTCAGCTAGCAGCCTTTAGCACTTGCCAAGGTTAGCTAGCAATGTCTAGTGCTAGCCAAGCACTACAGCAGGGGCACACAATGAACAGTTTAAACAGTCTGAACAACAAGAACAGTCTAAAAGGTCACAACAAATGAAACAGTTTGAACAGTAGAAACCATTTCAACCAGGGCCGTAATCATAATATATATTGGGGGGACAAATCCCCAATATTCACATCTGGTCAAAATGTCCCCCCCCAATATATTGATATCAAAATATAAATAAAATATAAATGTGCTACACTATGACAGGCAACCACGCACACTGTCCGAAATTATCATAAAAAATGTAATTATATTCATAACTAAACTTAAAACGTTTTCAGGGGGGGGGGCCCTCAGACTCCCCAGCAGATGTTGTCCCCCCCAATGTTGACTCCATGGCTACGGCCTTGACTTCAACCTTTTACATTTCATTTATTTAGCAGACACGAATGTGCACACGCGTGCAAATACACAACTAGTGCATAAACCCGAAGCCTTCGGAACAGTTCAACAGTGTGAACAGTATGAACATAAACAGTGTGAACAGGATGCCTCTCTTCAGAGAAACCCTTCAGACCTCAGCGGTGGCTGCTCACTGGCTGTGGTGGTGACATACTTGACTGTTGGACTTACCATGCAGTAGACCTGCTGGGAAATTACCCCTCACTCTGTGGTGGAGCGAGGCCTTCACCTTCTAACAGTAACAGGTGCTCTGTCTACGCTTGGTCGTCCCTATTGTACTAGTACTATCTGAGGGTCTCAGGTCTGCCACCTCACCCTGCCTGAGGGTCTCAGGTCTGCCACCTCACCCTGAGGGTCTCAGGTCTGCCACCTCACCCTGCCTGAGGGTCTCAGGTCTGCCACCTCACCCTGCCTGAGGGTCTCAGGTCTGCCACCTCACCCTGCCTGAGGGTCTCAGGTGCTGCCACCTCACCCTGCCTGAGGGTCTCAGGTCTGCCACCTCACCCTGCCTGAGGGTCTCAGGTCTGCCACCTCACCCTGCCTGAGGGTCTCAGGTGCTGCCACCTCACCCTGCCTGAGGGTCTCAGGTGCTGCCACCTCACCCTGCCTGAGGGTCTCAGGTGCTGCCACCTCACCCTGCCTGAGGGTCTCAGGTCTGCCACCTCACCCTGAGGGTCTCAGGTCTGCCACCTCACCCTGCCTGAGGGGCTTAGGTCTGCTACCCTCACCCGTACCCCATCTCACCCAGTGTTTCAGAAGATGACACGATTGATCTTTAATTTGTCACCTTTCTTGCTTTCAAAATTTGGCATGGATGGTGTGAACGTTTTAACACCTGTGTCGGAACACCTGTGTGGGAAAAATAATCGAGTGTGTTTCACAGATAGAGACAGACGGACGGGGTAGGGGGGGAGAGAGGGGGGGTATGATGGATGTCAGCAGACAGGATGATGTGCTGCTGTGAGGTAACTGTAGGGTGCCAGAGTTGCAACGTCAGGTTATTTCAACAGTAAGTCTGTGCCCCTCATTGTTCCATTGTGGAAGCGGGGGGGGTGGAAAGTCCCTTCATCTCCGACCATCGTCCAATCCGTCAACCTATTTCAGAGAACAGGAAGTGGTGGTTAAGGGCCCGCCGACCAATGAGAAGTGAAGGCCTGCAGTCAGAGTGCCTATAAGCCCGCCCCCCCGGAACACAGTCAGACCAACAGCTCTCGGAGTAGCAGCAGTGCCACGCGTTCTCTCTCTCTCACTCTCTCTGTCACTCTCTCCATCGATCTGGCGTCCCTCCGTCCGTCTGTGTCTCCGTCTTTGTGGTAGGATGGTAGAGAGGGCTGAGCTGAGGCTGCCATGGCTTTGTCACTGAGGAAGAAGACGTCCATCGTCCTGGCTACTAAGCCCTCTGTCAGGATATGTGTCAGGAAACCCAGCTACATGTAAGTCTGTCTGACCCTGTCTCGCCGCCGGAGTCTACCTGTCTGTCTCACCGCTGAACTTGACCTGTCTGTCTCACCGCTGAACTTGACCTGTCTGTCTCACTGTGGGGGTACCTGTCTGCCCTCAGGTCTGGTGGAAGGCAGGTTCAAGTGAGGTGGACCGCTTGGTTGATATGTCGAGGTTTTTGGAACATTAACATTGATTGCTTTTGAGTTTGATTTGAGGTTGATTTGATGTTGGTTTTAGATTTGTCGGTTGTTCAGGTGTTCAAGATGTTTCATTTTAGATCATGTGTGGCTGATGTTTAGTTTTCCGCTCTGCTCCACTCGATGTTTCATCGTTTATCTGCAGGTGTTCAGAAACACCAAACAGGCACTAGAAATAGAAACGCCTCATACAGGAAACACCTAACCTAATTCCCTTCTGGACCCACACACACACACATACACACACACACATGTACACACACACAGGCATGTACACACATACACGCATAAAAACGCACGCAGATACACACATACACTCACACATATAGACAAATACACACCCACCCGCCCACCTGTTCACAAAGACACACACATTCAGTATACACACACACACACTTCATCGTCATCGTCCTTGTCGTCATCTTCATCATCTTCCACCATGTAATCAAAATCTGAGAAGGAAGTCACTTGGCTGAAAGAATTCACTTGGATCTTAGTGGTTGTTTTGTTCCTGGCATAGCATGGGTGATAGAGGGAGCACCCAGGCTTGCAGTTCATAGAACGGCCCCAACCATTAAATACAAGCATTAAATACAAGCATTAAATGGTGTGGTGAAGGACCATGTTAGGGTGGTGCCCAGTCTCCACAGAGAGAGGCTGGAGGCAGGACTGGCTCTTGGTGTTTGGTCTGCTGGGAAAGGCTGCTCTCCCTCTTTCCTGTTTGCCATGATGTAACCGGGTAATCTTTTCAACGGCTTCCTGTTCACAAAAGTCATGCTCATATTAGGGCCAAGGAAGTATTGCACTGTGGTGTTTGTCTAGATGCAGTGTGTGTGTGTGTGTGTGTGTGTGTATTGACCACAATACTGAAGTGAAACAGTACTTTCAGAGGTGGACAGAAAGAATGTGAGAGGTGTGTGAACTTAGTTTGGAGTATGTTATGTTATGTATTTGTTGTGTTTGTAGTTGTATGTCACAGTAACATTGCACCCCAGAGGAAAAGAAAGAGAGAGAGAGAGAGAGAGAGAGAGAGTGGGCTGAGTGAACGCTCTACACTTTTGTTTCACCTGAGAGATGTGAGAGAGAGCTGATAGGAGGTCCCCCATCAGACTCTAATCAATACAACACTCACAATCAGAAGGCCAATTGACACTGGCTTCAGGTTAGTGTGTTATCCCGCCCCCAAGTGCATCAGAGAGTAAGGCCTAAGCTAGCCAGCCAGACAGCCAGACAGACAGACAGACAGCCAGACAGACAGACAGACAGACAGACAGACAGACAGACAGGCAGGCAGAAACAGAGACAGACCTGTGATAGTAGGTTCATGTATTTCATTCAGGTTCAAGGATAAATGTGCCGGAGCTGGACCTGTGCGACTTTAAACCTCTGTTGCCATAGAAACCCACGCAGTGAAGGCTTCCGCCTGTGTCTGGCAGCTCTCTGGGTCGGCATGCTAATCTGCATGCTCAAGATAGATCAGCATGTTGACGTGAACCCAACAGGAATGCTTGAGCTGGAGCTTGTTCCTTCCCTGTTCCTCTTCAGAACTCTTCAGGAATAATGGCCACGGTATCACTTTGTAGGAATATTGCTGTTGTCTCCAGTCTACACAAGTACAGTTTTGCTTGTAAGTCTCATCTTGAAGGTGGTTTGTGTTGCAGTGAGAGTGGACACACACAGTACACATGTAGGTAGGCGAACACACACATTGATGTCCAAACCGACACGCGTACACTCTCTCACACACTCGTCATGCCACACAGAGCAGACAGGAAACACAGATCCTGTGATCCAATCAGCAGCTTGGAGAGCGCATGCACATTCCAGAGGAAACCTTCCACTTCCTGTCATTTAGTTTGCCCTAGGGTTGAGGTCTGAGATAGTAGGTTGGGTGTGTATGCTTGTGTTTGTGTGTGTGTGTGTGTGTGTGTCCGCTGCGCTCCATGCTCAGTCCTAGCCTCAGAAAGTTCTAGCTTTCAGACCAGGGTTCAGTAGGCGGCAGAGCAGTGCAGAGTGAGGAGGAGCTGCAGTCATGGACCTGTTGCCGGTGCTGCTGTCCAAGGCCAGCCAGCTGAGAGAGAACCCAGCGGTGCAGAACCTGAGGAAGAGGATGAGCAGGAGGTAGGACCGGCCCGCAGACCACCGAGTCGGACCCCTTTATCGAAGCGGAGCAACGGGCTAGCCAGGGTGGCTCCACGTGCACCGTGGCTGCAGGTTGTTTTACTGGACACTACAATGTCCATGTTTAGACGAGGTTGTGGTGTGGCGGTGGTCTATTTGCATTCCACTCTCTCGTTTTCTCAGAAAGTTCTTGAATGTTGACCGGATTCAAGCGTTGTTTGTGTGTTTCGGTGAACAGTATCCAAGAGGTTGAGCTTGCAGAGGAAGCTAATAGACTCTTCATAACTTATCATCACCTTTCACTAGTAATGTTTCACATCGCTGAGGGAGACGGTGCTTGTTTGTTGAACGCACAGTGCTACGGTCGTTAGACTCCAGTTGTCCAGCTGTGGGTGGCATGGTGACTCAGTGCCTTGCACTGCAGCCTCAGAGGCAGCAGGTCCTTGGTTGGATTCCTGCTGCGGGGACTGATGGGTGCTCAGGAGAGCTGTCTCCCGGGCCTTTCTCCGTTAAGTTTGTATGTTCTCCTCGTGCTCACATGGTTTACTTCCACAAAGAACCCCAACATGAAAACATGCAGAACAGATGGTCCTCCGGCCCATATCCCAGGCCAGGACACAGGGGAGAACTTGGACTTACTGACGTAGCTACCCACTGCTCATAGCTGCCATAGGAGAGCAGAGAGGGGACATTTCTCCAGCCGAAACTCTGTTGGACGCTATGGCGAACACACACGTGTTTGTGTGTGTGTGTTTGATATGAGACTTAATAAAGGTTTCTTCTTCCTGTCTAACATCTCTACTGCCTGTGTAGACTACAACCCTCTGAGAGTGTACCATCTGAAAGTAAACCATCCATCTCTGAACTGTGGTTGAACCTTTCTAAATAGACCAGAGTTACAGCTTCCTTAAAGATCAGATCTTACAGATGTGATCACAGTTAGGGCCTTGCTTTGAGATAGGAGCTTTGAGGCTGATGAAACGGAGTAACGAGACGTGACGTGAAGACGTCTCGTGAGGCCTGCATGAGGCTCGGAACTTCACTAATCATTTATCCTCCTCTCATCTCCTCCTCTCATCTCCTCCTCTCATCTCCTCTCTTCTCTTCTCTTCTCATCTCCTCTCTTCTCTTTTCCTCTCCTCTCATCTCCCGTCCTCCAGCACCATGGCTGCGGTGGAGGTGTCATGGCCGATCCCCATGAGGGCTATAGGGGCCCAGAACCTGCTGACCATGCCCGGGGGAGTGTCCTCCTCTGGGTACCTGCACAAGAAGGGAGGCAGCCAGTTCAGCCTCAGGAAATGTGAGTTCACACCCACCGTCTCTCTCCGGTCCATGTGACCTTGGCCTCGGACACACTGCTCCTTCCCCTTAAGATGATAAGAGTGGCTCACTGACCTCTTCACAGGGCCCCTGCGTTACATCATCTTGCACAAGGGGTGTCTGTACTACTTCAAGACCAGTACCTCTGCTGCACCACAGGGGGCATTCTCCCTCAACGGGTACAACAGGTCAGTGCACCCCAAAACCTAACCATACGCCTTACACCACCCCACTCCACTTCAAACCTAACCATACGCCTTACACCACCCTTCTCCACTTCAAACCTAACCATACGCCTTACACCACCCTTCTCCACTTCAAACCTAACCATACGCCTTACACCACCATTCTCCACTTCAAACCTAACCATACGTCTTACACCACCCTTCTCCACTTCAAACCTAACCATACGCCTTACACCACCCCTCTCCACTTCAAACCTAACCATACGCCTTACACCACCCCACTCCACTTCAAACCTAAACTCACCCCCCCCGCACTCCTAAACATAACAGACAACCCCCTCACTGCCTCCGAAAACTCCCTGACCTGAAATGTCAATTCAGCAGAAAGTCATAGCATGCTCTCCCTGGGCCTCCTTCCACCCGTCTCATGTTCACAGCGAGACACACTCACACCACTTCCTGGCACAACGAGGTCGCCCTCACGCCCAGCGGTGGCGACCGTGTCTCCATAGTTACCGTACGCTGCTCTCTGAGCCAGATGAACAGAGCAGTCCGTAAACAGACATGTGAGCGTGCCAGCATCAGCGTGCCGTGTGTCTCTCCGGTCTCCAGGGTGATGCGAGCGGCCGAGGAGACCACCTCCAGCAACGTGTTCCCCTTCAAGATCGTCCACTTCAGCAAGAAGCACCGCACCTGGCTCTTCTCTGCCGCCAGCGAGGACGAGAGGAGGGTGAGGACCCCGCCTGCTCCGTCGGCCTCGCTCTGCTTTGCGTCGTGGAGACGAGACTGCTCTGCTCCCAGCTCGAGGCGGTCCACCTGCCGTATAGCCCCTGACTGTGGTCTGTGTTTGCTCCCCCCCCCCGCTAGAAGTGGATGAGGACCCTGCGCAGAGATATCGACTACTACAACGACAGGACGGACTCCTTCACTTCCAGGTAACCCTGACCCCTGACCCTTAGCCTGACTGTTACGGTTTTGGGGGGGGAAAAGTGTTTTGGTGTTTCTCCAGATTGCACGGCTCTTTCACTTACTGAATAAATGAATAATGAAACTGAATCATTTTTATTGGAAATACTTCCTCCATGTCACCGTCACCGTCAGCGTCACAGTGTCTTTCACACACGCACACACACGCACGTACACACATGCATGTACACACACTCCTCTTTGTATCTCTCACTCCCTTCACCCTTCCTTCCCACAAACCACTGTCTTTGTGTTCACTGTATTTCCAACTTCCTCATTCTCATAAACTCAGTCTGTAACTGTAGCCAGTACAATGGCCGAGGGCGATCTATGGCCTGATATGGTATGACAGCTCTCTCTTACTGGCAAACAGGGTGACAGCTGCTCATATGTCTATCTGCTTGGTCAGTGGAGCACTGGGGCAGGAGGCTGAGTGTGTGATCATACAGAGGGACTGGTCAGCCATGACAGCAGTTTTGTCCTACAGTCCGGCCCTCACTTATGACCCTAGACGTGACGTTGCAGAGGGGGTTTGGATCAACACTGTTGTGATGATTCTGCCTGTCCACAACTGACAGAAGCAAATATGGCCACTGTAGAGTGAGGACTCTCCTTTTGGCTTCTTGGGTAGTTGTCTAGGTAACCATGTTCAGCAGAGGTGGGTCGTTCCCTAACTCAACCCACCGTTTGCAGTCAGCTTCCTGTCCGAGTTTGATAACAACTCATCCATTGTGAGTTATTCATCATTAAAGTCACATTGTTGATTTCATCATGTAATGACAGCTATTTCTGTTGCAATAGCGATCCAGACTCTGATGCAGACAGTTTCTATGGGTCAATTGAGCAGCCGCTGAATATAAACCCCACCCCCCACAACCCAGAGGACGGTGAGACACACCAGCCAATCTCTGCAGTGCAAACACCAGCATGTGGTTGCATCAACCAATCACATGGGTGCAAACGGTGACACTGTCAGCCAAGTGACTTCCTTCTCTGATTTAGATTACATGATGGAAGATGATGAGGATGATGAGGACGATGATTATGAAAAACCAGACGATTCGCCTACTTCTTCAGGTATGGGCGGGTTCTCAGGTACACACACACACATGCACACACACACGTTCCTGCTCTCACCATGTTTGAACTTCCTGTTGTTGGTGCAGGCAAGCCGACTGCTCCGCCCCCCCGCCTACCCTCCTCCTCCAGTCCCAAGCCTGCACAGACCAGACTCCTCCTCTTCTTACTTCAAGTGCCTCCCCCCTCCCGTGCCCTTACCCAACAGGACGTCCACCAGCCCTGTGCTCAAGAAACCCCCCCCACCCTACCCCCCGCCCAAGCACACAGACACACCCGTCAGCAAAGGTCCCCCGCCACCTCTGCCCTTCGCCCCCCATCTCTCTAAGTCCTGTTTGGGCAGGAGTCCCCCCTCGCTCTCCCCCAGCCCCGCCCCCCCCTCCGCCCCCCCCGGCCAACCTCAAGAAGCCGGCGTCGGGGAGGATGTCCAGCACCATGCCTGTGGGGGTCGATCCACGGGACAGGGTCCCTGTGAGCGTGAGGCCCAAGTCCCCCGCCACCCTGCCCCTCTGCAGCGACCTGAAGAACAGGATGGTCCTCGACGACCTCGCCCCCACCCCCGGTTACCACGGCAGCAACCACCGAAGCTCCCCAACGCCGTCGCCCCAGTTCCGCTCTCCTACCCACCTCCCGCCCCCGATCCCCTCTCCGCACGCCCTCGCCGTCCCCAGGATGAACCTGGTCAGGGCTCCCGGGAGCCCCAAGCCCCCCCCCGCCCCCAAACAAGACCAGGGTATCCTCCATGCAGTAAGTCTTCTTCATTTACCCCCCCCTCTCCCTCCCCTCTCCCCACCTATGTGTTGGCCTGTTCCCCTGAGGCTGTGTCTCCCCCCAGAAGAGCATCTCCTGAAGGCCAGAGCTTCAGAGCCTCCATAGAAGAGAAGCCATCCCGCAGCCCGAGCCCCAGGAACCAGCACGACGACGATGAGGACTATGAGAATGTAAGCCCACGTAGTCTTGGAGGACTACTAGTGTGTGTGTGTGGGTGTGTGGGTGTGTGTGTGTCTGTGTGCTTGATTTTGACTGGTCTGTCTTTTCCCGTTCCTGTTCCTGTCTGCAGGTCCAGTTGCCAGACTCTGTATTTGTAGACACCACAGAGACGGGCAGTGTTGAAAGGTGAGACACACACACAGGGCTCTCAAGTCTCACACGATCACAGTGAGACTCACACATTCCGTTTGTCACGCTCTCACACAACACCTTGTATTTGTCACGCCGAGAATCAAGGGTGAAATGTCCCGCTGTAGACAGTTAGTGGACGAGGCGTCGTTAACGCCAAACTTTTGATCAAACTAAAAAAGCCCTGCATCCATTTCAATGTGTCACACATCTACAAACACACACTCACACAAACACACACATCTACACGCTCACACAAACACACACATCTACAAGCACACGCTCACACAAACACACACATCTACAAACACACACTCACACAAACACTGCCCCATACAGTACAGAGTTGGTCCAACAACTTGTTCTTACTCCTGATATATAGTGACAGTATACCTGCCTCCTTCAGGGGAAATTCCAGAACAAGTTATCTGGTAGTTTAGCACAGCCCCCTGGTGTCGTGTTGGGGTAATGCAATCAGAGGAATTCCCCAGATCACAGAAGGCATCCTTAACACATCCTGTCCTTAAAAAATAACTTTGTATATATCACTAAACAACTTTGTCTCATAACAGGATGTTTAAAGACAATTGTGTATTTCCATCGGATGGTCTCTACTGTATCAGAAACTCTGGAACAAAAACTTCAAAGGTAGACACACACAAACACATTTACAGCAAACACAAACGCACACCTGTACAGACACACACACACACACTTTTACCATCATAGTGAAATGACTACTTCCAGGGAGTTGTTCATTAGATAGGGGTCTGAGTTATAAATCCTTTTGATGTTGGTGGTATGAATCCTGTTGTTGTGTTTTAGGTTCTTGTGGTGTGGGACGTCAGTCTGAACAAGGCCAGAAACTACCGTGTGTTTGAAGAGGTAAAACCACACTGGTCCTGTGTGTGTGTGTGTGTGTGTGCGTGTGTGTGTGGTGTGTGCGTGTGTGCGTGTGTGCGTGTGTGCGTGTGTGCGTGTGTGTGTGTGTGTGTGTGCGTGTGTTTGTGTGTGTGTGTGTGTTGCTTTAGGATTATGTCCCCCAGATCACACTGTGTTCAATTCTATTTGTTATTAGGTCATTACATCTGTGTTCTTGATGTTGGCATTATAGTGACTCTGTGTGTGTGTGTGTGTGTGTGTGTGTGTGTGTGTGTGTGTGTGTGTGTGTGCGTGTAGGTGTCACGCGTGTTCCTGGAGGCAGATATGACCTTCCCGTCTCTGGCAGCCCTAGTGGAGCACTACTACATTCACCCACTGCCCAACCACGGCTCCCTGTGCCTGCAGCAGCCCTACGGGTACACTGTCCCCAGGTGACCCGGACCCCCCGATCCTCCATCCATCCCAGTGCCTGCAGCAGCCCTACGGGTACACTGTCCCCAGGTGACCCGGACCCCCGATCCTCCATCCATCCCAGTGCCTGCAGCAGCCCTACGGGTACACTGTCCCCAGGTGACCCGGACCCCCGATCCTCCATCCATCCCAGTGCCTGCAGCAGCCCTACGGGTACACTGTCCCCAGGTGACCCGGACCCCCGATCCTCCATCCATCCCAGTGCCTGCAGCAGCCCTACGGGTACACTGTCCCCAGGTGACCCGGACCCCCGATCCTCCATCCATCCCAGTGCCTGCAGCAGCCCTACGGGTACACTGTCCCCAGGTGACCCGGACCCCCGATCCTCCATCCATCCCAGCCACGGCTCCCTGTTTCTGCAGCAGCCCTACGGGTACACTGTCCCCAGGATACACTGACCCATGACCCTACACCGGGTGTTGCCCTGCGCTATCGACCCCAAATCCGGAGGACCAACCTAGTGTGAGGGGGTGTGGACTGTGGGAGGTAAATGACTATTTCCACACAAAGCCTAAAAGTGCCTTGCTCAAACATAGCACACATTTCACATCCTTGAAGTCCAAACACATTTCGCTTGGAGACTACACACACACACCAAAAGGACCAGTCAAATCTTGCAGTGTGGATGGCGCTTCACCAGGGGGACCTTTGTTCTTACGGGATAGTCTTCAAACCACCTCAGCTACCTGTGCTGACAGCAGCCAGCCCGGACTTGCTGGCAGTGCAGCAGGAAACCACCAGGGGGCAGCCTGGAGCTCCAGTAAACACAACTCCAGAGACTGATTGATACACCTCACCTTGGTTTGTTATGGAAACAAACACTATAGAAGTCGATACTGTTAAACCCAAACTAGGGGTGTAGAACACAACAGAGCTGAATGGACTCTACCGGACTTCTACAGAAACACTGTTTCTAATTATGTCTGTATTCACACATTTACTGTTGCACTGTATACTGCTGTATATCTTTGACGAACTGTTCCTGTACATGCTGTAAAATGACTTCTGTAAAGTTGTAAATATACACTTTTTATATTCAGTGTGTTGTTTCATTGTCCGATTGAGTGAGTGAGCTGCAAATCACAGAACAACCAGCAGGTCAAGGTCTATGTGCTCCACCATGCCTGTGCAGGTAAACATCTATGTGCTCCACCATGCCTGTGCAGGTCAGGGTCTCTGTGCTCCACAGTGCCTGTGCAGGTCAGGGTCTATGTGCTCCACCATGTCTGTGCAGGTCAGGGTCTATGTGCTCCACCATGCCTGTGCAGGTCAAGGTCTATGCGCTCTACCATACCTGTGCAGGTCAGGGTCTCTGTGCTCCACCATGCCTGTGCAGCTCAAGGTCTATGTGCTTCACCATAACTGTGCAGGTCAGGGTCTATGTGCTCCACCATGCCTGTGCAGGTCAGGGTCTATGTGCTCCACCATGCCTGTATATACATACATACATACATACATACATACATACATACATACATACATACATACATACATACATACATACATACATACATACATACATACATACATACATACATACATACAAAGCGAGAGAAAGAAAAGTTAGCATGACAGACAGAAAGTTAGAGTACATTGTGTAATGTAGCCTATGTATGAGAGACAGACAGTAGAAGAGAAAGAGGATGTGTATCTTGTTTTTGGGATGATGAAATCTAGGACAGAGAATGCCTCAGGTCTGAATCACCGGTATGTACACAATACAGCCAATGACTCCTCCTTTCCTCCCCTCTCCTTTCTTCCCTCCTCTCCTCCCCACACTTCCCAGTCCAGATACCCTCCATCCAGGTGCATCATTCTATCACAGAGGTGGTTTGTACCCACAGGTGACCCTCTCTCCCCTCTCTCTCTCTCTCTCTGTCTCTCTCTCTCTCTCTCTCTCTCTCTCTCTCTCTCTCTCTGAGTAAGAAGAATGTTGCTGGGGTAATCTCACACCTGGTCAAGAGGTTATCACATTGTACTATCTCTAAACTTATCCTACAACTGGCACTGTAATCTTTCATGGTGCTCTGCCTTTCTATTCTAAGGACTGTATATCCCTATATAAGACCTTCAGCTTTATTGTTGCGATCTCATTTTATTTCATTCATTCACATGGCAGAAACTCTGGAATTATAACACCCATCTCTGGCATTGCTGTGCAACGGTTCGGCAGAGGAAGAGTTAACATTGTGTTAATGACATGTTGAAGCAGGGGGAAAAAACGCTCCGTGCCGCCCCAGCCAACTAGCGTGCGGATATTCGCTGCAGGTTTACGCTATCAGTAAATTAGGACATGGCAGCCTCGCGAGCAGCTTGAGAGGTGGACGAGCGACGGACGGCGTTGCCTAAATGAGATAAAAGCGCGTGATAGTGGCGGTTTCTGTTTGCTCTCCGGTGACGGAGGTTGTCGGTACAGACAGAAATACCAACGAGGAAAGACGAGGCTAGCACAGTAATAGTAGTCTGCTCCGCTACACCGCGAAATGCTCTCTTCTATGCTGGGGATCTGTATCCTACAAATATGTCTGCAACAGTGCGGTTATGTTCACGGTAAGTAGGCAAATAAATCAGTTTCGTTTGCGGTAGTAATACTCTTCTTATGAGTAAGACAGCAAGACCCAAGGGGTTTTGTTTTCACTACACCTGCCGTTGCCTCTCCCTGGGAATCTCATCGTTAATTCCCACCTCAACCTTGGTTTCTTTCTGTAGGGATCCGCACAGTGGCAACATGTAGGCTATTGTCAAGGCAATTCTGTATGGTGCGTATAATGCTTTATTAATAGGCTCAGATGATCATTTGGCCTACATTCGTCCAGTCACTTTAATATAGCTTCCAATACGCGGGGAAGGAAGGCGACTGGGCCTATGTTTGTCAAGGCTTTAGCGAGACAAATTATTGCATAATTGGCTATTTAAATAGTCAGCTTTAAAGGCATAGGAAAAACCCTGGCTCGTGAAGCACCGTTTTTGTATTCGGTGTGTTCACAAGCAGCCGCTGTAAGTAGACTGGATTTGTCAGCGCGTTTATTGTAGGGTATGGATGTGTTCCTTAGCTGTAGGCCAAGGCTTCTCTGGGTTAGTGTGGTCTATGAAACAACTGGACGAGGCCGTGCAGCACTGCATCCCCCGCTGTGGTGACAGGGAAAGGGGGTGGGGGTGGGGGTAGGCAGCAGTGAATTTACCCGAAGCAGGTGAAATCAATTATTGGCGGAGTAGCGGTGTCCTAGTCTGTAGGCTACGGCATGTATCCCATAGTAACCGAGTCCAAGATAGCTCAAGCTTATCTAGATGTGCTTCCAAAGCGAATTGGAACATTTTCTATTAACCGTGAAAAGGACATTGGTTACAGCGTCATGATGAGATGCGCTTTTTGTTATGGTCGGCTCACACGGACTGCAGCCTTGTTGGTGAATTGAGGGAGACGCTACGCAGATTACAGCCCATTCCCGCTGCTCTGGTTCGAATGGAGATGTAGAGGCTGTTCCTCCTGTTGTATTGTTGTGATGCTCCGCTCCAGGCTTGCCGCTGTGGAGGAGGTGCGCTCCCAGCCCCGGCTCGTTGTCTGCGGGCCGGGGGCAGAGGGAGGGAGGGAGGGAGAGGGGTGGATGAAAGGGGAGGGGGAAAGTTACAAGCGCGTAGCCACTGTGACGGGAGTGGGTAAAATGTCAAATGGTTGATTTGACCCCTAATATAAAGTCATAGCCTACAAACAATTTATATTCGTTTTATAAGGCCCATTAAACGGACATAAACCGGTTTGAAAACTGCTGTGATCAAAAGCAGGCAGCCATAAAAGCGTCAATGGAGCTAGAATCCACTGATAAACCGCATAGTCTCTCTTTTCTTCCCAGTCAGTGTCAATTATACTCTACCTCCCTCGTATCTTTTCCATTTTGATTTGACTAAAAAAACTATACCCCTGAGGTTGTCAATACCCCTCACACACACACAGTGATGTGGGGGGGGCATGGTCAGGGGGGGCTGGCGGCATGTTCTCCTCTCAGAGTAGCAAGCACAGCAGCACAGGAGATGTGATGAGTCGTCTCTTTTGACTGGGCGAACATGCCTGCTTGCACAACACACAAGTCCCACAACACGCACACACTGAACCACACACCAGCCCCGCTCCCTCCCCTGTAACACCCCACCCCCACCCCATCCTCATGCTATATCCTCACTGTCCTAACAGCTGCGGAGGAATTCAGTTAAGTTTCACATTAGGTTGTGTGTGTTGGTGGGGTGGGGGGGGTTCAGGGTGAATTTGTCCCCATCAGCACCTTGGCCCTGTGGTCCCTCAGGGCCATGTACCTGTCTTCATTATCCAACTGGCGTGAACATGGTGACCTCAGTGTAGGACCACTCGTCCTCAGGTGTGAACTGGTCAGGTTCTGGCTGCATCTGTCCTCCTGTGTGTGTGTGTGTGTGTCTGAACCACCTCTGCTGCAGGGGTCTAACCCGGGTCTCTGCGTGTCTTTCAGGGTCCAGGGCAGAGTGTGACCCCAGCCAGTTCCAGTGTGGTAACGGCCGCTGCATCCCCTCCGTGTGGCAGTGTGACGGGGACGAGGACTGCTCCGACGGCAGCGACGAGAACACGTGTGGTGAGGGCAGCGCCCGATGGCTTTCTCTTACACTATCTCTCCCATTGAGAACGTTTCCCTTTTTACACTTGCAGACACACAAAGAAACAATCCCTCTCACACACACACACACGTTCCATTCACTGTACAACCTTTTAAATGTCAGATATGATTACCATGGAGACACACCACTGGCAACATTGTCAACCGGCGTTAACGCTCTTGCGATTGGCTGTATTACCCCCTTGTATATCCCAGCATGCATCGGTTCTGTGTGACCTGGCACGGCGGAGGTTTCCAGAGCTAAATATGGCTGTGACACAGACCTGTCTCTGGAGGACTCTGTGCCCCCTCCACTACACCACCTCTCTTTTCTACCTTTTTTCCCTCTTCCTCTTCCTCCCGTTCTCTTCCTTCCCCTCCTTTTCTGCCTGTATCTGGGTCATGTGAGACTGGATGGATGGATGGAGGGAGAGAGAGTCGGAGAGGGGAGGGGAGGACTTGGCACGGAACATGCATGCAGACTGTTCCTGCAGGACTAATAGAATGATGTGTTTGCTAACAGTTGGATAACCTGCTCATTTGATTGTCCCATGTCATCTCCCTCTACGGCCTCACCTCAACACATCCACTTAGGACCCTAGGTTGGGTTTAATTGGACAGGATTGTCTCCTGAACCCACTGCACTGGGAGGGGAAGGACATGAGGATGCAAAGGGAGGGGACATGGTTCTAGTTTGGAACGCAGCTTATCTGTCTGACTGTGCTGCATGCTGTGTCATCCTAACGCCTGTGTGTGTGTGTGTTTTGCCTAGTGAGAAAGACGTGTGCAGAGATGGACTTTGTGTGCCAGAATGGCCAGTGTGTCCCCAAGAGGTGGCACTGCGACGGCGAGCCGGACTGCGAAGACGGATCGGACGAGAGCGTGGAAGTCTGCCGTAAGTTCTCCCCGGAACGTTCCTTTTGAACTCTTGTCCTTCAGTCACACCCTCCGCCATGTTCTACTGCATGGTCTAAATCTGATCCTGCCTAAAGTGCCAAGTATCTCTCTCAGACAGATGGTTCCAGAGCTGGCAGTTATACTTTCTGTGGTGTATGTGCTTCTCTGGTGTACCCACACACACGCACGTACAAGTCGGTCAGCCACCCACATTCTGATAATTCTGCTTTGTTTGACCAGCTGTTTGAACCGTTCTGTCAGCTGTGTGTGGGTAACCTTTATAGTAAGAGTGGTACTTTCTATGAACTCTGAGCTGTGCAGTGTGCCCTGTCTGTAGCCACTTGTCACCGTGTCCCTCATAACTTATTCATGGCGTGTGTCCATGTCCTGTCTGAGAAGGAGACTTCACGTCAGAAGCCGAGCCTTTCTGACTGGATCCTGGAGAGGGGAAGGGGAGGGACACACGGCTCTGGTTCACTGAGCTTCCGAGCTGTTTCTCTCGTGTTTCCTCCCTCCCCGCCCCCTCTCCCTCCGGCCCTGTCATGTCGAAGGCCTTCCAGCCCATCAGTCCTTGTCCTGTTTGAAGGCTAACTACCAGCGAGGGTGTGGACGATCGATAGATCCATACCCCTCATCTGGGAGAGGGGATCTGCTGCTCCTCTGAGCGGACTCCTCTGGGGTCTCATGGTCTGGCACTGGTGGATGTAGCCGTACCAAAATCTATAACACACACACACACACACTCACCGTAGGGATTGAGAGCGCTCTACAATCTCAGTCAAGACCTTGGTGAAAGCATATACATCAGTCAGCATGGCCACTGCTGTATTGATCCTGTAATGTATCACATTGGGTTGATAACATGCGTTTGCTGGATTTCTTGGACTGGATGTCCAACTCGATGCATTATCTCTGTGCTTAGATAGCCTGGCTGGAACACACTCTCTCAGACCAGTGATTCGGTATTCCCTGTCCCTGTGACGCAATCAGATGCCAGGACGTGTCGTGTGAACGAGTTCAGCTGCGGCGCAGGCTCCACCCAGTGCATCCCCGTGTTCTGGAAGTGCGACGGAGAGAAGGACTGTGACAACGGAGAGGACGAGTTTAACTGTGGTGAGTCTCTGGGGACAGTCTCTCTGGGGTCTGTCTCTGCTGGACTGTCTATGACCCTGCTACTTCACCCCCTTATCTCTTTCTGGGTAGTTTTGGGAGGAAACCTTGGATGATGGAATGTGGAATGATGAATGTTTCTCCTTTTTTTGAGTGGCTCCTATTGAGACTTCTCTCTCCCCCCCCCCTCCTCGTTCCCAGGTAACATCACCTGCGCTCCCCTGGAGTTCACCTGCGCCAGCGGCCGCTGCATCTCGCGCAACTTTGCGTGCAACGCCGAGGACGACTGCGGCGACGGCAGCGACGAGCAGGACTGCTCGCCGTCGTCCTGCGCGCCCTCCGAGTTCCCGTGCGGCAACGCCACCTGCATCCCCTGCCAGCTGGGTGTGCGACGACGACGTGGACTGCCAGGACCAATCGGACGAGTCGCCCCAGCGCTGCGGCCGCCACCCCACGCCGCCGGCCAAGTGCTCGTCCAGCGAGACGCAGTGCGGCTCCGGGGAGTGCATACACAGGAAGTGGCGTTGCGACGGAGATCCCGACTGCAAGGACAGCAGCGACGAGGCAAACTGTCGTGAGTTTGCCAGTGTCTGCTCCCTGCTCGGACGCGATGATTGGCGGTCATGGAGTGTATGCAGAGGATGGGTTAAATGGGTAGTTGGTTACTACGAGGTGAACTAGCGTTGCTGTTTCTCTCCCCAGCTGTGCGTACCTGCAGGTCGGACCAGTTCAAGTGTGAGGACAGCAACTGTATCCATGGCAGCAGACAGTGTAACGGTCTGCGGGACTGTGCGGACGGATCGGATGAAGTGAATTGTAAAAACTGTGAGTGGCTGAGTGGCATGTTTAGGATGGTTCTCATGTTCAGGGGGAACTTGCATCATTTCACGGTACACACACACACCACACACACACCATATTCCTAGTGATTCTCAGACGCACTCTGCTTGAACCCTGCCCCCCCCCCATGTCTGCCCCCTCAGTGACCCAGTGTAACGGACCAGACAAATTCAAGTGCCGCAGTGGAGAGTGTATCGAGATGAGCAAGGTGTGCAACAAGGCCCGGGACTGTCCTGACTGGAGCGACGAGCCTATTAAAGAGTGCAGTAAGTACCCAGTCACTAATGACATGCACCTGGATACGCTGTACCGTGTGTGTGAGGGTGTGACTGTGTGGGGGTTGTGGTGATGACTCCTGCGTTGCTCTGCCGCAGACCTTAACGAGTGTCTCCTGAACAACGGAGGCTGCTCGCACATCTGCAGGGACATGGTGATTGGCTACGAGTGTGACTGCACCCCCGGACTGCAGCTCATCGACCGCAAGACCTGTGGGGGTGAGGGGGACATAAACAAATACATACTATACATGTGTACCTATGCTCCGATATGTAAACCCAGTGCAAGGCAAGTGAGACAAGGGGAACCGATAAGAGAAAATGCACAAAAAATGCTTCATCATTCATCTTCTGGCCTTCCTTCCTTATCTCCCTCTCCATGTGCCCCCCTCTCTGCCCCCCCCTCTCTGCCCCCCCTCTCTGCCCTCCCTCCCTCCTCTGCAGACGTTAATGAGTGTCTGAACCCCGGCATCTGCAGTCAGATCTGCATTAACCTGAAGGGGTGGGCTACAAGTGCGAGTGTCACAACGGCTACCAGATGGACCCCACCACCGGAGTCTGCAAGGCCGTGGGTACGCTGACCTTTCACCTCTCTCGGTGCAGAAACGGCTGTGGCTCCCTGTGGCAGAGTCCAGCGCTCGGCCTGGACAGCTGGGCTGCTGTTCCGGACCGAGGCTGCAGCAGGATGGGGGGAGAAGGGGGGTGGGGGGGAGGGGGGGGGCCAGAGGGAGGTCAACAACACTGCCGTTGTTTCTCATGATAATAAAAGACTGTTGTGTTCAGCAGTATCAGTGACTGTCTTTGTTGACTGTTTCGTTAACCCCCTGCCCCACCCACCAGGTAAGGAACCCTGTCTGATTTTCACCAACCGCCGGGACATCAGGAAGCTGGGTCTGGAGCGGAGGGAGTACACCCAGATCGTGGAACAGCTCAGGAACACGGTGGCCTTGGACGCCGACTTCAACCAACAGACGATCTTCTGGGCCGACCTGGGACAGCGCGCCATCTACAGGTGCTTACACGTCACTGCGGGATGCTAGCAGGTAGAAACGGAAGTCTACAGCAGTCCATAGAGCTGACCTTGCTCGCTCGTCCCCTCTTCCCTCCCTTCCCCCGTCCTGCGCAGCTCGGCCCTGGACAGGCGAGGAGACGTGCGCGCGGTCGGGAATCACACCAAGGTCATCGACAACATCCAGACGCCGGTCGGCATCGCCGTGGACTGGATCTACAAGAACATCTACTGGTCCGACCTGGGGACGAAGAGCATCGCCGTGGCCAACTTCAACGGGACCAAGCGAAAGGTCCTCTTCAACAAAGGCCTGAAGGAACCAGCCTCCATCGCCGTGGACCCTCTCTCTGGGTAGGAGACCCTTCACCTTCCTAACTGGGGGCTGTTTGCTTTGTGTATGGTGGTAACGCATTTCTGCCTAGGGATATTGACTTCCTGTCTGGTGATGTTTACTTCCTGTCTGCTTATGATTCAGCTTCCTGTACTGGTCGGACTGGGGCGAGCCTGCTAAGATAGAAAAGTCTGGCATGAATGGAGTGGACCGCCAGGTTCTGGTGGACACAGACATCCAGTGGCCCAACGGAATTACCCTGGGTGAGTCGACAAGGAAGGTGGAGGAAGTTAACCTTTGAACAAGACCAGAAGGCTTGGTTTAAGTGTCAAGGAAAATATGTAAAGGAAGTGATCTTTGATTTATAGTCGAGTTGATGTGGTGCAACCGGTTTGTCAACTGTGTGTGTGTGGGAGGACCCATTTATACGGCCCGTCTTTCCCTAGTAAATCCCTGTCACACCATTCTATTCCCCTCAGTGTGTGTGTGTGTGTGTGTGTCCGGAGTCACACCTGCTCTGTGATGAAGAGTTGTGACGGCCTGTCTCCACAGCTTGCTCAAAATAGCTTACTGATCTGATCATGTGTAATCTGTGTTGATCTGTCCCTCTGTCCCAGACTTGATCAAGAGCCGTCTGTACTGGGTGGACTCCAAGCTGCACATGCTCTGTAGCGTCGACCTGAACGGGGACAACAGGAGGAAGGTGCTCCAGTCGTCAGACTACCTGGCTCACCCCTTCGCTCTCACGGTGTTCGAGGTATACGCTCTCCTGGGTCACGGGTTCAACTGCAGAGATCTCTGGAGCCACTCTAAATCCCACTGTGCTCCAGGATCCTGCTCAATAGTGTGTGTGTGTGTTCCAGGACCGTGTGTTCTGGACGGACGGGGAGAACGAGGCCATCTACGGAGCCAACAAGTTCACAGGGGTCGGACGTGGTGACTCTGGCCAGCAACCTGAACGAGCCCCAGGACATTATAGTGTACCACGAGCTCATCCAGCTGTCTGGTAAGCACACTACACTGTGTAGCTGTGTGGTAAACATCGCACATCAACATCTTTAGTATGAGTTCTGAGGTGGGGTTTGGTCCCTCCCACAGGTACCAACTGGTGCAGTGAGAAGGGGGAGAACGGGGGCTGCAGCTTCATGTGCCTCCCGGCCCCCCAGATCAACAAACACTCTCCCAAGTTCACCTGTGTTTGTCCCGGGGACCAGGGCCTGTCTGCGGACGGCCTCCGCTGCCGACCAGGTGAGACGCGCCCACACACCCCATCCCCCGCCCCGCCTCCCACCCTGGAGTGTGGCTGGGCAGGATGGGGGGGGCTGACACTGGTCAATGAGGGGTTGAACTTTTCTTAAACTGTAATTGTTTTTCAAACTGGAAACTTGAGGTGTTGTGTTGGGCTGCTTGGAGAGAGCTTTGGTTTCTATTTGGTTTGAGTGTGTATGGGAAGCTGTACTGCTCTCCTCCTCCTGGCTCCTCTCTGGTCTCTCCTCCTGTACTGCTCTCCTCCTCCTGGCTCCTCTCTGGTCTCTCCTCCTGTACTGCTCTCCTCCTCCTGGCTCCTCTCTGGTCTCTCCTCCTGTACTGCTCTCCTCCTCCTGGCTCTCCTCTGGTCTCTGCTCCTGTCTGCTCTTCTCTGGTCATGGGTTCCTCATTTAGAAGTCCTCAGATGTCACCAGGCTTTTACGCTCTCGCTAACTGCTCAATGTGCCACCCAGGCACAGAATGGAGTGTGTGTGTGTGTGTGTGTGAGATGTGGTGAAGAGGAGGGGGTCGGAGAAGGGAGAGGGACGGCTGTCAGTTGGACGAATACTGAATAGTTTCGTTCAAAGCTTTCAGCTGTGATCCTGAGGGGTAGCCTCAGCCTCTGACTAAAGGGTGAATGGTGCCCGTTTCAGGGAGGGCGAGGGGGAGGGGTTGACATTGGGTCATTGTGTGTGTGGTGCTCGTAAAGTATCCAGGATTTGAGAGGATAAGCTGGCGAGCTGGGCGGCACTGGGCAGAACTATTTCGTCTTGATCTCTGGAGCTGCGTGGACTCCAGCCCGAAGCTGCTGGCTGCGGGGGGCTCTCACTGGAGCTCAGCCTGGGGGGAGGAGGGAGGGGGGCTAGAGAGGAAGGACCACTTTCTAGATGTGAGCCGACATGTTTTGACTCGTCCAATCATCTCCTCTCCCTTCCCCGCTGCTCGTCCATCTCCTCTCCCTCCCCGCTGCTCGGCCATATCTTCTCCCTCTTTGATACTCGTCCAATCTGCTATCCCTCATCACTGCTCGTCCAATCATCTCCTCTCCCTTTTTGATGCTCGTCCAGTCATCGTCTCTTCTTGCGGAGTCCTCCTGCTAATGCTAATGGGTGTGCTGCTTGGTCTGGTTGGTCTGCTTGGCTGCACATTTACCTGCTTCTAACTAGGATACAGCATAGTGGTTGCATGGCAGCTGAATGCTGGTTCTGTCTCTAGTCAACATATGTCCGATGATGACCCTGCCAAAGCATCCCTCTGCTCTCTTACGACAGTGGCCTCTCCCCCTCCCGCAGAGGATGCTGGGAAAGCGCTGATGCGTCCGCCAGCAGGTAATCCCCCTACACCTGCATAAACCCAGGTGGTGGACTGGGAGCCTGGGAGTTGTAGTCCTTTAAGCAGAGGCTGTACTGGTCATTGTAGTATTTTATCCATGTTGTGTAGGCCTTCTGGCAGTTGTAGTCTTAAAGCAGTGATTTTACTGGTCGTTGTATTGTCTTAACCATAGTTTGTTCTTTTGAATTCTTTTTATCAGGAGTTGAACTAATTTGTAGTCCATTCACCACAATCACCTCTTCTAAACTACTGATGAGATGTTTATTTTGGCCCTGGTGAGGGTTCCAGTACCAGTTTGGTATTCAGCCATACCGTCCTATTGCACAGGGCCAAGTTGGCAGTGCCAGGATGTAGAATGCCTCTGGGCAGAGACTGGTGCCAGGCTATGGTGGCAGGGAACAGAGGCAGCTCTAGAGGCAGAACAGATCTTACACAAAACTTGTTTATTTGACTTTCCCTCCCTCTCTTCCATTCACCTACTGTTTACCAGTCATGTCACTCCCTGTCACACTCTGAAGCTCTCTTGCTGGTCTGTGTGTGCTACACTAGTGTGTGTGTGTGTGTGTTTGCTAGCTCTGACGTCTGGGCTGTGTGCTAGCTCTTAACATCTGGTCTGATCTGAGCTACCTGTTGTGTTGCAGAGGCCAACGTGAGCACATCCATCCATGAGGTCGACTCTACAGCTCGAGGATCTGCTGCTGCATGGGCCATCCTACCTGTCTGTGAGTGTCTCTCTCTCTCTCTCTCTCTCTCCTCCCTCCACTCCCACTGTATAATCACCATCTCCCCCCCAGTGCTGCTGGCCATGGCGGCGGCCGGAGGATACCTCATGTGGAGGAACTGGCAGCTGAAGAACCAGAAGAGCATGAACTTCGACAACCCCGTCTACCTGAAGACCACCGAGGAGGATCTGAACATCGACATCACCCGGCACAGCTCCACCGTGGGCCACACCTATCCCTGCCGTGAGTAGCCTGTTAGCTCCACCTACCCTGCCGTGAGTAGCCTGTTAGCTCCACCTGCCCTGCCGTGAGTAGCCTGTTAGCTCCACCTGCCCTGCCGTGAGTAGCCTGTTAGCTCCACCTGCCCTGCCGTGAGTAGCCTGTTAGCTCCACCTGCCCTGCCGTGAGTAGCCTGTTAGCTCCACCTGTCCTGCCGTGAGTAGCCTGTTAGCTCCACCTGCCCTGCCGTGAGTAGCCTGTTAGCTCCACCTGCCCTGCCGTGAGTAGCCTGTTAGCTCCACCTGCCGTGAGTAGCCTGTTAGCTCCACCTGCCGTGAGTAGCCTGTCAGCTCCCACCATAGGACATGCCCTGTTTCAGTTGCCCCTTTGTAACAATGTTGAAATGGGTTATTATGGTCTAGATTGGTTGCCATAGCACCCACAGTGAGGTGACTGGAGTCCACAGTTATGGATGGCCTTGTGACCTGGTAATGGTCATGCTCGGTGACCCTGCTCTAAAGCCAGACACCAGTCTCCCTGTAATCAGCTTATCTTAAGGGGACTCAGTCAGCCCCCTGCTCCCTTGTCACCCAGACAGACCACCCAAGCCTCTAATTGGTTAATAGGTTGATTCTCCTATCACTCATTGCCCTCTCACTAACTGTGGTGTTCAATCCTGGTCCTCGTGCCCCACCTGCATGTTTTAGACATTTCCCTGCTCCCGCACACCTGATTCAAATGAATGGGTCGTTATCAGGCTTCTGCTGGGCCTTGATAATGACCCATTTGTGTGCACGACCAGGATTGAGAATCATGTGCACTAACCCTCTCCTTTGCCCTCTCCCTGCAGATCTCAGTGGTTAACACAGATGATGACCTCACCTAACCGATTTTTTTCAACACTCCCTGGCAGTTTACTGCACCTCTGGTTACTGTGCCAACGGCTGCTCCAGCGACCATATGCCTTCAGAAGTGCATTAGCTTGTTGTTGTTCATCAGGGGTAGCGGACTTGTCTGTCATGTGTGAATGTGCTACTGATCTGAATCACACACGGTATGTCCAAAGTTTGTTGGGATCCAGGGGGGTGTGGCCTCTCAAATCCTCACCTCTTCCTTCCCCGTCCCCCAATCATGTGTCAAAGATTCTATTCCGGCCTTCTCTTAAGGTCATAGGTCAACCTGGTTGCTAAGTGATGCGGGGGGGGGTCTACCAAGCGAAGCAGTCTTTGTGAATATTTGAATATTTATGAGAAGACACATTTTAGACTGAATTGTCTTTAAAGATGTAAGGTTTTTTTTTCGTTTTCTATTTAAGTGCATTACCTCCAGACCTGCTTGTCCAGCTTGTCTCTGTGCTGAGCCCTAAGCAGGGGAGCAGTGGTACACAACAGCATTTGTAAACATTGTACAGCCCCCCCCACCACCACGACCAGAATCAGGACTCTGATGCACTTTGATCTAACGCTCCTCCACTGTAAATAAGATTGTATACATTTGACTGAAATCAATTTTTGCAATGGTTGGTCATGGTACCATGGGTAGAGTAAGATGTATTTAAAAAAAGAAAATTGAAAAAGAAAAACAATTTGTTAAACTATTTTCTATGTTTGTGTGCCGTCTCCGTGACTTTTCTAGCCTTGTACAGGGGGGGGGGTTGAAACGCTCTGTATCGTGAAGAAACTGATTTGCAATCACTTCCAATAAAAAAACAAGATCCACAGTTATTCAGCCCTCGAGTCCTCTGTCTGTTTTCTAAACTAGAGACCTATGGACACATGCTATTCAAATGTATATTGTGCTATGCTACATTATGCAATGCTATTCAAATGTATATTGTGCTATGCTAGTCAACAGATTCTCCAAGAGTAAGGGAGAGCAGAGGCAGGTGGCAGTATTCCTCTTTTGATAAACACTTAATCTCCCAGACACGCTGCTGCTCTGGTGACAGACTGGAGACTGGATGGGTGTACTGGGTTACATGGTCACAATCATGCTGACCACAACTCTGGTCTTCATCCATTCAATACAGACACATTGAAAGCTAACTGACATACTTTGAAGTAGTGGTCATGTAAATTCGGACCAGGATAACTATTGGGTACTGTAGATGGTGCTTGCAGCTACATTTATCCACACACCGTCACGAAATACGCGCCACACGCACACAAAGGCAAGGAGGGTTGAAGATGTTAGCACCTGTATAATGAGTGGATACGTCTATTTGGTAACAATAGTTTCCAGGTGGTACTTCCATGGACCACACAGCCAGGCTGTCGGCTAAACAGATGGGATCCATAGAGGTGGTCCTGGGTCAGTGCTCTGTTGAGCACTCCAGTGGGTTTGTGGTCAGAATTTGGACCAGGGCTGACCCCAGGTCAGGACTGAGAGGCCAATGTCACCCTGGAGAAACCAGATTGTGCATGTATTTTAGAATGCACAAGCACATACGGTAAACACACTGTCACTCGTGTGTTATTGCTGCTGGAGATATGCTTCTTGTGTTTCCCAGATTATACTAATCCCTGAGTGACGAGCCAGCTGTTTTAAGATATTTACCATCTGCACATCTCATATCCTAAACCTGTCACATCACAGGGGAGCAGCTTTGGGTGTGTGTGTGTGTGCATGGGGTTAGCATCTGTCTAAGAGAGCCAGGAGGATTGGTGGTTAAACCAGGAAGTGGTTAAGGTTAATGGACCAGTACCAAAGGATCAGAAAAACCAAGAGGCACGAGGAGACTATGGAACTCCACTGGTTAAAAAAAACGATGTTTGCTGCAGAACTTCAAACTGTCTCCAAACTACAGGATTCAGGATTGTACAGATCACAAACACAGTCCCACATGATTGTACAGATCACAAACACAGTCCTAGAGGATTATTTTATAGTAGGTCAACGTAAAAAGATCAGGAGCTGAAGGAATCGTTCTGAAGAATCAAAATCTAATCATCCTCATACTGTTTATTAATACTCTTTACTGGCAGCAGGATGGAGGAAGAGTATTATAGAGCCATCCTGGACACGATAGGAGGAGAGCACGCGAGGGGAGGAGAGAGAGATCATAGTATTAATAGTAGTAACTTTAAGCGCCCACATCCTCTCAGTCAGCAACATTAGACGGTCACAGCTGCATCTCTCCGTGAGTCACTCTTCTCTGTGTTGTGTTTGTCATACCTGTGTGTGTGTGTGTGTGTGTGTGTGTCACTGTGAGGGGTTATCGAATCTGCGGGATGCCTCCCCTCAGGCAGTGAGCCGCGGCTGGGCCGGCAGGCAGACACTCACACTCTCTCACACACTCTCATACACTTACACACTTACACACTCACATACTCTCACACACACTTACACACTCTCACACACTCTCACACACTTACACACTCTCACACAACCAACACAGACACCATGCTGAAGCAGAATAACAGGCGTCAGAGCCTCTTTCCCAACTACAAGCTGGGGGGTCCCTACTATCACCACCCAGGATCCTGACGAGGACCTGGCCTATGGACACAACTACTGGCTGAAGCCATGGAACAGCATGCAGGAGCTGAGAAAGGACATCTACGACATCTACGCCGAGTACCAGGAGGAGGAGGAGGAAGAGGACCATGTCCTGGCCTCTCCAAAGATGGAGAGCTGGCCCTCCTCCCCCTCCAAGAACTACATGCTGAACATCAACGTGGGAGGGAAGGTCTACCAGATTTCCTATACGTCGGCCGCCAAGTACCCCAAGACTCGGATTGGCCGGCTGGCCACCTACACGGACCACAGCAGGAAGCTGGAGCTGTGTGACGACTATGTGGTCCAAAAGAACGAGTTCTTCTTCGACAGAGACCCGGAGATCTTTCACAACATCTTCAACTTCTACAGGACAGGCGTGCTCTGGATCAAAGGTAGGACTTGTTGCTTAATGTCATCACAGACCTGATCTTGTGTCTGACTCACAAAATTCATGGTGAAATTAAATGAATCTGAATTGATTCGTGAATCGGATTTCATTCCTGAATCTGATTCCATTTATGAATCTGATTCCGATGCTGATATCCAACCTGATTTGCGTTCTTATGATGAATCTGAATCTAACCCGAATCTTGATCCCCCCTAACCTAACCGTTGGTCCAGACGAGTTGTGTCCCCGCCACTTCCTGGAGGAGATCAGCTACTGGGGCGTGAGGATCAAGAACACCCACCGCTGCTGCCGCATCTCCTTCGAGGAGCGCCAGGACGAGCTGAACGAGCAGCTGAACATCCAGAGGCAGCTGGAGGCCGAGGTGGAGCAGGAGGAGAACGAGGAGCTGTTCCTGGGCCGGACGTTCGGCCGCCTCCGCCGCGTTCTCTGGAACCTGATGGAGAAGCCCTTCTCCTCGGTCCCCGCCAAGCTCATGGCGGTGGCCTCCAGCTTCTTCGTGCTGGCGTCGCTGGTCTCCATGTCGCTCAACACCGTGGAGGAGATGCAGTACAGGACGGCGGCGGGCGAGCTGAGCGGGAGGAGCCACGGGGAGGGGGTGGAGACCCTCTGCATCGCCTTCTTCACCGTGGAGTACCTCCTCCGCCTGGCCTCCGCCCCCGACCTGCGGCGCTTCGGACGCAGCATGCTCAACGCCGTGGACCTCATCGCCATCCTGCCGCTCTACCTGCAGACGCTGCTGGAGCTCCTGGAGCAGCAGGAGCGGAGCGAGCACAGCGACGTGGAGACGGTGGGGCGCGTGGGCAAGCTGGGACAGGTGCTCCGCATCATGAGGCTCATGAGGATCTTCAGGATCCTCAAGCTGGCCAGACACTCCACGGGACTGAGGGCCTTCGGGTTCACACTGAGACAGTGCTACCACCAGGTGAGGAGGAGGAGGGGAGGGGAGGGGGGAGGGGAGGGGAGGGGAGGGGAGGGGAGGGGAGGGGAGGGGAGGGGAGGGGAGGGGAGGGGAGGGAGGGGAGGGGAGGAGAGGGGAGGGAGGGGAGGGGAGGGGAGGGGAGGGGAGGGGAGGGAGAGGAGAGGAGAGGAGAGGAGAGGAGAGGAGACTCAGATCAGATCAGAATCAGAGAGGGATTTATTGGCCATGAAAGTTTGCACAGACAAGGAATTTGCTTTGGCAGGAAATGAATGATTTGGCAATAGAAATGGGGTGTACAGTGGGGTAGAATGGAGTAGAATGATGATGGTGATGATTGTAGTTGTTGTCGATGTCAGGTGGGATGTCTGCTCCTGTTCATCGTCATGGGGATCTTGACGTTCTCTGCCATGGTGTACACAGTGGAGCACGACGTTCCCGACACCAACTTCACCTCCATCCCCCATGCATGGTGGTGGGCCGCGGTAGGACCCCTGACCCCAGCTCTGAGCCCACACACCCTGACAAGGAAATAACACCTCTAGCAATCATTCCATATCACAAAAACAGCAAATGGATGTGAGCTATAAGTTTTGGATTTGCTTTTCAACATATTTGCTCCCCCACCCCTCTACCCCACCACAACCCTCCATCCCACCCTCCACGCCACCCTCCACGCCACCCTCCACCCCACCCCACCCCACCCCAGGTCAGCATCTCCACAGTGGGCTACGGTGACATGTACCCAGAGACACACCTGGGCCGGCTCTTCGCCTTCGCCTGCATCTCCTTCGGCATCATCCTGAACGGCATGCCCATCTCCATCCTCTACAACAAGTTCTCAGACTACTACACCAAGCTGAAGGCCAACGAGTACACGTCTGTGATCAAGGCCCGGGGGAAGATCCGCTTCACGACGAGGGCCGCCCGCAGGCTGGCGGAATGCAGAGAGGAACACCACCGCTAACCTGACCTACTGCTCCCTGCAGAGAGGAACACCACCGCTAACCTGACCTACTGCTCCCTGCAGAGAGGAACACCACCGCTAACCTGACCTACTGCTCCCTGCAGAGAGGAACACCACCGCTAACCTGACCTACTGCTCCCTGCAGAGAGGAACACCACCGCTAACCTGACCTACTGCCCCTGCAGAGAGGAACACCACGCTACCTGACCTACTGCTCCTGCAGAGAGGAACACCACCGCTAACCTGACCTACTGCTCCCTGCAGGACAGGAACACCACCGCTAACCTGACCTACTGCTCCCTGCAGAGAGGAACACCACCGCTAACCTGACCTACTGCTCCTGCAGAGAGGAACACCACCGCTAACCTGACCTACTGCTCCTGCAGAGAGGAACACCACCGCTAACCTGACCTACTGCTCCCTGCAGAGAGGAACACCACCGCTAACCTGACCTACTGCTCCTGCAGAGAGGAACACCACCGCTAACCTGACCTACTGCTCCCTGCAGGACAGGAACACCACCGCTAACCTGACCTACTGCTCCTGCAGAGAGGAACACCACCGCTAACCTGACCTACTGCTCCTGCAGAGAGGAACACCACCGCTAACCTGACCTACTGCTCCTGCAGAGAGGAACACCACCGCTAACCTGACCTACTGCTCCCTGCAGAGAGGAACACCACCGCTAACCTGACCTACTGCTCCCTGCAGAGAGGAACACCACCGCTAACCTGACCTACTGCCCCCTGCAGGATAGGATGTCACACTATCGCCTGGAAGAGCCGCCTGTTCTTGGTTTGTCAGGAGAGTTGGTCTTTGCTTTGGTGCTGGTCCAGGATAAGCCTTTCCTTCCCCTGTCCCCACCTGAGCCTTTGGAGAGAAACATTACGCTGACTTCAGGACTGTTCCTTGGGGACGAATATCCTTTATAAGCCTATATGCTCGGACATGCTTTCTGGTAGATGTGGAGAGCCATGATCCCACATTACTGCTCAGTTAAATGATATATCATGAAAATAATCTGCCTTGACTATTTCTCAAACTGTTGTCTGTTGTAAAACCAACGTCTTTGAGAATGCATTGGACCAGAAAGGGCAGACGATTACTACTTTTCTTAACATTAAAGATGATTTAAAACATAATTCTGTGTTTTTTCCACACGTCATCCGTCCTCTCGAGCTATGTTGTTTTGCTTGTGTGCTCCTAAACCGTGACATGTAATCCACCGCTGCGGACATCCACAATTAATACGTTCAAGATGCAACATCTGGATGAATATGAGGCCGTGTCATCCTCCCCCTGCTCTGCCTACGTACTGGCATCTGTGGAAGATTGAATCTTGTAAAGCCGATTTGTAATATGGAAGGAGGAGCGGCTGTGTGTTTCTGTGTCAGATTAGAGGATTGAGGCAGGTTTACTGATATCATGCATGGCCCAGGTGGACTGAGGCCCAGGTGGATTGAGTAGCGTGGCCCAGGTGGACTGAGGCCCAGGTGGACTGAGGGCCAGGTCTGAGAAGGGGCTGGTTCTCACGACATCCTGTGCAAAAACAGAGACAGATGTAACCTGAGAAAGCAGGACACTCTGTTCTGTGGACTAATCCTGTGTGTGTGTGTGTGTATGTGTGTGTGTGTGTGTGCTTTCCAAGGAACTAAGCACCACGCTGCAACAGATCTATGTAGGTGAAACCAGACAGCCCTCTACTTCCAAATGCTTTGACACCGAGATCACATGATATGAATTATAAAGGCAGTGAAACGGGGAAGTCTCACAAAAACATGATAATGAGGTCAGACAAACAACACCGGTGGGTGGATGTGATGGACATGAAGGGCAGGCTGTACAAACTCAAACCTTTGACATCGTGTTTAATTCAATAGTCGAGCACAATTGTTTCAACAATGCTTCCAAGTTCATTGACCATCAGCAAGCACTTCATCAGTATTAACCACAGTTACAAAGCCATACAAAAACAGAGTGTGTGCGTCCAGAGCATTTTAACATTTAAATACTGGAACCACAGCTGGCCATCCCCGATGGTCAGTATCTGAGCGACGAGCGCTCCTGGTCATCTACTGACCGGAGATCATCATCAGGAAGCGGGGCTCCAAACACACCACACACACACACACACACACACACATCCTCATCATCGTCATCATGGCCGAGGGTTTGAGTCAAGAGTCAGAACAACCAACCCCATTCAGCAGGGCTGTTTCTGTGAAACAGAACAGAACTGGAGGGTCCATGAGGTTGCAGTGGTGTGTGTGTGTGTGTGTGTGTGTCCAGACAGGTGAAGTCAGGGCGTCCAGCTATGCAGCCAGCTTCTCCAAGAGGACCTCAACTCCTTTGCTGTTCTTGATCTTCTTCAGTTCAGAGGTCATGGACATCAGTCCTTCCTTCACCTCCGCGGCCACGTCCACATCGGCACTCTTCAGAAGACTAAGGGAGAGGGAGAGTGATTCTTCAAGAACATCAAGACAAAGAAAGAACATTGTGTGTGGATATTCAGCCCCATGTGGGTGGGTGTGTCCTGACCTGCAGAGCACCATGGCTCCTCTGTTGACATGCACCCAGGTCTTCATCTGCTCCAGCCCCACCTTCTCCAACAGCACTCTGGAGAACCGCTCTGAGGGAGCAGGAGGCCCAGGATCAACACACAGGATACACACACATACAGGATACACACATACAGGATACACACAGACACACACACAGGTGAGGTCATGTGACCTACCTTCTCTGCCAGCCTCCTGAATCTTGGTGTCCTGCTCGATCAGCCACTTCAGGACCAGGTGACCGGCAGCATGTTCACACATGTGCAGCTGGAGCAAAAAGAACACATTACACACACGCACACAAACACAGCTGCTGGCACAAACGGAAGACTTCACACACAGTACACTTCGCATGTTATCACCACACTAGTTACACACACACACACACCTGTCCGTCCGTGCCTCCCGGCGTGAAGTCAGGTGCAGCCAGCTCAGCCACAGCCTCCATGGCGGGCCGCAGGTCCCCCACCGCCGCGCCCAGGATGTCACTGATGGTGACGCTCACGGCCTTGTCCGTCGCCATGGAGGCGGCGTTGTCACACAGGTGCTGCAGCAGCGGCGGCGACACCGCCTCCAGGAGCTCCTGACGACGCAGAGCTGCATCTTTCTTACTGGAGGAAGGGGGGGGACAGAGGGAGGGTCAGCACCAATCAGAGAGCGGGCGTGGAGCAGGGGGCGGGGCTAGTGTGTCCAGCAGTCAGAAGCCCTGGAGGAGGGCGAGGGGGCGGGGCCTCACCTGTGGGCGTTGCCGTCGCCACGCTGCAGCACCTGGAGGATCTCGGGCAGCAGGTGGGCGCGGTCTCTGGGGCTCAGCAGGTACAGCAGCACCTTCCTGCCGTACTTGTTGTTGATCACATCGTCGAGAGAGGACAGGATCTCCTACAGTGGGGAGGGGACAGAGTGTGTGAGTGTGAGGGACGGGGGGGGGTGAGAGAGAGTGCGACAAAGACAGATCCAAGTGTGAGAGAATCATGATCCAAGTGGATCTGCAGTATCAATGCAGGCAGAGAGAATTATAGAGAGACAAAAACAGAGACACAAAGAGAGGGATAGAAAAAGGCGGACAGAGATTGGTCTTACTAAGAGGACGGCCTGTTTGACAAGCTTGGTGTCGTCTACACAGTCAAACACTGCCAACAGGACCAGGTGGCCAAACTCCCCCTGTAGAGAACACACACACACACACACGGTACACTGAAGTCACGTCACACAACCAGATTTATCGACACGATTGTCTGCGGTCAGATCGACTCCTACCGTTGCAAACTTGACCATGTACGTCTTCATGGTTTTAATGATGACCTTCCTATCCTGAAACACAGAACACAATCATCAGTACACACACATACACACACACGATGAATGTGGAAAGCCTATACCAGTCTCTCTCTCACACACACACACACAGACCACAGACCTTGGGTGTCCCGTGCCACAGGCAGTGCATGGCCACGCGGGCCCCGTCGTGTGTGTGAGCCATGTACACCACAGACTCGCGGATGGACTCGATCATCTCCGTCCTCAGCTTCTCCGGGGCGTGCAGGAAGAAGTCCAGGAACACCTTGTGGACCAGCGAGTGTTTGACCACCGCCTCTCTGGGGGGACGCACACACACACACACACACACACACACACATCAGAGGCTGGAGTGAGTGTAGCGTGCGCATGGGGGGGGTGTGTGCGCGGCGTGTGTGTTCTCCAAGCTTACTTTTGGGCCATCGGGGTGAGGTTCTGCTTCATCTCATCCAGGATGTTGTTGGTCTTCGTTGGGTGAGTCTCCAGAACCTTCTCCAGAGTGGGACACTCTGAGGACTGGAGGGAGGAACCGGCCGCACGCGGGAAAAAAACACACAAACACAGGCTGGTCACGCACAGAAGAACGAGCGCCTCGCGGACAATGAGAGCGTGCTACCAAAGAGAACCCCGTGCGTGTGTTTGTGTGGTGTGTGTGTGTGTGTGTGAGCAGACCTTGCAGACGGTGAAGGTGTTCCCGTAGAGCTCCTCGGTCAGCATGAGCCTCTGAGCGAGCACCGCCTTCTCGTCGTAGGCGTACTCCACCACGGACGACGCCTCCGTGTGCCGCAGCATCTGCTTGACCTTCCCCTTGAACGCCAGCATCACGCTCTGCACCTGCTCCTTGTTGCTGCCGCGCACACACACACACACGTTAACAGACTGGTCCTACGGGAGTGGGTGCTGTAGGGCGAGCTGCTGCGTTCCACTCACCCATACATGAGGAACTTCTTGACGATGTTCTTGGCGTATTTCGACTTGCTCAGCTCCACCATGTGTTCTGGTGGGAAAAAACACACAACAAAATTGCGATCAGGCACAGGACTCGCACTCGTCTCACACACACACACACACACACACACACCGGGCCCAGACTATCACAGGCTGAGGGACACACATGGGGGGGGTTGTTTTAAAGAGACCGTGGCTAACCTTGAAGTTCGGTCAGCACTTCCTGCCTTTGCTCGTCGCTCCCAAACTGGATGTAGCACTGCAGCACGCGCGTGGAGTCATGGGCAAAGGCAATCTGGAACAGGAGGGAGGGAGGGAGGAGGGGGTGTGAAGGGGAGAGGAGGGGAGGCCAGGAGAGAGGATGGGAGGGGAGGAGAGAGGGTCCAGACAGGGAGGAGAGGAAGGGACAGATTTGTCAAGCACAAATGACATGGGTGCAGCTGTACCCGTACCTACATCACTACTGGGCCAGCAGACAGGTGTTTAACAGCATGACATCACTAGAGGGGGACACTTACAGACTTGACCTTTCCCTGGATCAGATCGTGGAGCTCCGCAACGAGTTCAGCTCTCTTTGCCTTGGCACAATCCTTCCTGCAGACAAGACAACAGTCACATCCATCCGTGTGGGTGTACTGAACAGAACAAGAGAAGCGAAACGTGCCGATTGGCTGGCTTACTTCCTGAGCATCTCCCAGACTTGCTTGGCCCTGCTGATGATCTGGAACCTCTCCTTCCCCTCCAACTGCTGCCGAGTCACCTTCAGATCCTTCTTCTTCTGCTTGAACTCATCCCACTTGGGCTTTTTAGCCTCTGAACCTGCGTTTGCGGGCACACACACGCAGAGTTAGACGGTGGAATTGAAACGCATACAAAAAGGCAGGCAGACAAGCATATAGACAGACAGGCAGGTGATTGACTGAAACGATATAAGACAAAACAGAACATAAATAGTTCCTACCCTCCTCACCACCCTCCTCGTTCCCTTCTCCAGGAGTGAACTTCCTCTTGAACTTTCCATCTGTTGGCTTCTTCAGGAATTTCTTTGGAGTTCCATTCCCTTCTGACTTCACAAACTTCTTACCCTTCTCTGCATTGTAGGGCTTGAACGGCCTTTTTCCGGCCGGTTTTCCGGCTGGTTTACCTGTCCATTGACCGCTTGGTTTCCCTGTCCGTGGACCGCTTGGTTTTCCTGTCCGTGGACCGCTTGGTTTACCAGTCCGTTCAACACCAGGTTTACCAGTCCCATGACCTCCTGGTTTATCAGTTTGTTTGGTCCCAGGTTTCCCTATGGAATCTAAGTCAGACGGTTGCTTATTACTAAAGACGTTAGTTACACTGTGTATAATCTATTTGCCGTGTGTAGTAAGTTCGTTCAGACACAAACTGCAGTAACTTCACCATCATCGACTCACCTTTTCTTTTCGGTGTGAATTTTTTTCCACCTTTGGGGGAGAACGCTTTCTTGGGTTTTACATCCATGGTTATGATCTGTTCGCAACAGACGATATTATTTCATGATCTTGTCTCATAATTATGTTTGCCAGTAACATCGATCTCTGTGTGAGTCGTAACACGTCATACCAACAAATAAACTTATAATTATACGACTATAGAGGAAATGACTCGCATGACAATTTGCGAGCTAACTAGCTAATACGACAACAAAACATCATAAGTCACCTAGCTAACATAATCACACACAACTGTTTATTATGTGCTGTGCAAAACGCAATAAAAGAACTAGCTAAAAATGTTAAATGACACAGGATCAAGGGCAATACTTTTATTTTAATAATAATCCCGAAGAGTTGGTCAGAACTGATAACACGTTTACATACCTTCCCATGCGTCCTGGACGTTTTGCTTAACGGCAGAATGCATCATACCCTACCGAGCGTCACGCACGGACGTAAAATGCCTTGTATATTGTTGTTTGCGACAGTTATAGAGTATTACGGCAGGTGTTTCCTTTTTCTTCTATGAAAACCTTTTTTCCAAAGAGAATATGACCACAAGTATAATGTATAATGTACTACAATGGGTAACTGTGTTACGTTAACTGAAATAACGAAATCCAAGGAGTGAGATTTTCTGTCGTGCTGCAACTGACTGAAGGGGGGCAGTGATGAGCAGAGATTAAAGTTGTACTT